>JAHDVE020008825.1:0-95234 GCA_022606495.2 Halesus radiatus | reverse complement strand
ATAATTAACTGAAAAAATAGTAATATTCCAAAATTTGTTAATTTGTATTTAATCATGATATAAATAAATGATAATAATTTATTTATTCCAGAATGTATGGAGGTAAGTGCAATCCCCCACATCCAATGGCCATCTCAATTTTTTACCAAATGTGATGCAAAATGGAGTGAAAGTAGATGGGGAAGATCGGACAAAGATTTTGGAAACTTAGTATCTGGATTCACAGATTTGGTGACTAAACATATATAAAGCCTTTTGTTGGGGATGCTGTGTGGAGAGGAGAGGAAGTTCTCGAAAGATATTTCTACTACCCACCATTGTATTAATCCATGTTTCGCACTGCGGTGCAAGGCGATGGGTCGAGAGAGTCCGGCCGGAGAAGTCAAGGGGTCTCTGTCAATCGGCCTCTCTCGATCCGGCCCATCACGCAACTGGCAGACGCATCCGTCGCTAAAACATGGAAAAACCTCACCCCATGAACTCCTGCTAAGTCACCAAACGTAGCAAATATATAGTTTTTTATGGATCGACCTCTTCATTTTATGCAAAAAACTGCTGCTTAAGCTGGTTGTCATTGAACCATTTTAGTTTCCTTAAAAAAATTGGAAGTTAATATGTCGACGGAATATTCATTTGTTCATGTTCAATGTCTATTAAATGAAAAAGATATTAATAACATCTTTTAAAAATAGGTGCAATACAAATCAATTTATAAATAACTGCAATAAAATTATGATTTGAACATTTCCATTTTCAATAAAAAACACATAAATTTGTTGTAGACCACTTTTATTTTATCAAAACTCTACCGGTTTCGGAAGCACCCTACCTTCATCAGGAGAATATTAAAACAGTTTTAATATTCTCCTGATGAAGGAAGGGTGCTTCCGAAACCGGTAGAGTTTTGATAAAATAAAAGTGGTCTACAACAAATTTATGTGTTTTTTATTGTAAATTATGGCGAGCCACAAAGTTAATGCTTTTTACAAATATTTCCATTTTCAGTTATTTTAATTTACGTGTTATTTAGAGTTCAGTAGCAAGTTTATCACCACAGTTTCTAACACCGTAACTCCGTACCATTCTCCATCTCCCACTTAACCCCGCGGTTGCAGCGCACAGTGCGAGTACATGCAGCCTCCATGCAGCCTCATCTAACGAGATCATCTCTAGATAGAGGAACAGCTCGACTGATGACGTGTTGATGGACTTTTTTTCATCATCGTGACTTTTCTTGGACGAGAGAAGTTGCATTCTGTTATAGTCGATTAGCGACTAAGATCGTGAAACAAAAAGATATATATACTAGTTGAAGTATCCGGCGTTGTCTGAGGTTATTAATGGTTTGGAGGAAAGTTTTGAGGTTGTAATGAGTTACCCCTACCTCACTCCTATCCCTACCTAACCCCTACCCCTACCTCACCCCTACCCCTACCCAATAGTTTTTCTCTTATTTTGAACGTCGGGTGTGCGAAATTTCATCAAAAAGTTCCAAAATTCTGCTTAAAGGGGTAGGAACAGGGAAAGGGAGTGGTTTTTAGAAATTTCATGTAGACAGTGACCTTTCTCTTGTTTTGAAAGTCAAGTGTGCAAATTTTCACAAGATCGGAATAAAGCTGGAGATTTGTGTACAAAACAAACACATACCTCCCGTCCGGGACATTCTACTTTATATAATAGAAGAAGATAGAAGATATATATACATATATATATATGTATATTATCACATTTTAGGAATCGAAGTACGAGTATTAGGAATTATGTATTAATGGATTCCTATAAGTTGAGTGTATTTATATTTAATATAACGGATTAATCAAAGGAGCGTGTGTTAGGATCTGTGATTATCGAAGCGACTCACCAATGGTTAACAGGATTTGATTTATTTATTTAACGGTTATAAAAGCTTATTAATCATTGAAGAAAATAATATTAACATATCTTAAATTAAAAACGAAACCGGAAAAAAGGACAGAAACTAAAAATATTTCAGTCGCATCTGGGACTCGAACCCAGGTCCTCTGCCTATCCGGGGCAACGCTCAACCAACTTAGCTAATGAGATCAGTTCAATTCATGCAATCTTCATCGATATCATATCTCAAATTCAAGATTTGTGAATATTATTTTCCATTTTTAATCTTATATCTATCTATCGCAGCTATCTTTATGATGTTTACAAAGTTCTACCCGAACACAATTGCAAACTAAATAATGTCTCGGATTAGAACCCGACTTTTTATTTATATGAGACATCTATTGACTTTTTATAAAAGTCTAAAGAATGTATTCAATTTTTAGTCTTTCATTTAGGAAATATTAATATTATTTTCTTCGATGGTTAAATATTACAATGAGGTTTTTAAATCTCAATAAAAATAATTAATAATTAAAAATTGCTTACGATTAAATTTACACAATAGAAATAAGAATACGATATAACAAATAATATGATTTGAATACGAACAAAGGGAAATAATCTAATCAAGCCGAACAACGTGAAGTGATTGATGCTATTAGGGAAAACCGGCAACTATATAGAAAATCTAGATGTCACTAGTATCGCCCTACTTCGGGAGTTTGACGGCTGTCGAAATAGTCAATCTTAGTGGCCAGTTCACCAGCTAGAAGCAGGTAGCTATATTATTGTGTTCGTATGATATCGCATTAGAGTGAATAAATACTTGAGAGAAAAAAATACATATTCTGGACATGTATCAACTTTAAGGATACTGTGTGGAGGGTTTATATAATAAGAAAATTGAACCTGATGCTGGGAAATTACTTCATATTCAAGCTTTTGAGCGTAATAACGAGTTGTAATAATTCTACAGGATGGTCATATTTATAAGTAGGTTTTAAAAAATTTGTAAATAGCTTCTAGCTTGGTATGTACTTTTTTCCTGATTTTATTGAGGTGAATTATTCATGTTGAGATAACATACATTAGGACTTCTGTTAAAGAATGACTTTAATAGATCTAGAGAAACATTTAGTTACCGCGGTTCGTGTGATCGGGTTTTATCATAATTTAATCGACACAGCTAAGAAATTGTAAAAAACGCTGTACTAGAACAACATCGCCAATGTACATTTCAGCTTCAACTGACATCATAATGTTTTAATCGTATGAATATAAAACTATATGGGAAATACCATTGATATGCATGGGAACTGTTAAAACATTACAAATTTATAAGTAAGACCGCTCGCCGACGGTCCGGCAAGGAATCAACATACACCTCATGCGTGATACCGATAGCCCGCTGTGCCACATATTTCTATTAGCGTCAGTTCAAGACTCCGGGTGGAAGCGGGAGCATACTTCATACTTCTAGTATACAGCAAGCGGTACGAGGTTTCAGTAGCTTCTCAATATTAGGGCGTCACCGTCGAGATCACTTAAGGAAAATCGCCTTTAAAATATTCCTACGATTTTATTCATTAGGTCGCAAAAGCATCGTGCATAAATATAAAATAAGATAACCTCGTAGTCACTTGACTCACTCGACGGTATGCGAAATGCGGGACGGTAAGCAAATATACTGACATCTGCAGGCTAGTATGCTAGTACATGTGCAACTTTACACGCATTTTTGCTGCACTCGGTTTATGTCGATTCCTTACCGAACCATCAGCGAGCGGCCTAAGTCACCCATATTTTATGGTACAAAGTTATAATAAATTCATAATTATACTCGCATGTGAACACATTTTTTTCATGTTACAACATAAAAGGATAGTGTTGTGTAGGTACGGTATTTCCACCTAAACATATCTTACGGGAAAATGCAATTATGGTGATATTTCACTTGTGTTAACGGCTGTTTTATTCGTTTTTATTAAGCCATTGTGAAAGAAGGTACAAATAAGCATTGATTTAATAAGTCTAATTTTTCGTTCAGTGCCTGTTATTAGTAGTGGTCTATTATTTATTTACCACAACTTTTATTATTTTGTTACATTCTTTAACTAATTTATAATTGATCGGTTAAAAAATTGATTAATTGTTTTATTAATGCGCAACCGTTCGGTGTTTGTTTATAGCCTCCAACCAAGAGCTAGTTCGATAAATAATAACAAATCGATAGGATTAATAAGAAAGCATTTGTTGCTATCGCATATAATGGCTTGGTACAACAACATGCTTCACGATTTACTTTGCTCTCTTACTGCAAGTTTGTAATGGTCTCTTAGCACGACAATGAATCGTTGGGTTCATTTCTAATCTTAGATTATAAAAAAGTAGAAAATGCATAATATTTCAGTGATAAACAATCTTTTATTAAGAAATCTCAAATGAAATACGAAAGAGAAAAACACACAAAAAAAAGGTTATGGTCGCGTCTGGGACTCGAACCCGGGACCTCTATCCGGGATCAGCGTTCTAACCAATTGAGCCAGTGCCACCTGATTGTTTTCAGTCATTTTTATCAATATCATAATATCAATTACGTGAGAGCAGTCCAGTTATAAAAAATATGTTATTATATATAAATAACATAATATTACAAATAAATATAGAGACAAAGGACACATAAAATATACTCATAAAAACTATGTATCTTTACGGTGTATGTAACTAATCGTCGGAGTAATTGCAATGGGGTACACGACCTGTGGCGCGCATTGATCTATGACCAAAGGTTGTGTGTAGTTTTTCATGTTCGGGTATGAATTGTGCATTGAATATTTGAAAATATCCAACTTATTCCTTACTAAAATGCGTAAAATTGTCACATATAAACATTTTATAAATGTGGAAAGATAATGACATAATTTTTTTCATAAATTTATGGAAAATACAAATTGTTTTATTTTTTGCTAAATGTTACGTATTTCTTTGGATTGGCACGACTTTTCAGCCTTTACTGCAATCCACTGGTCACGATCCTCGGCGATAGGACAATAAAACCTTATTATTATCGCATTTTAATAATGTCTTATTAACAAATCTTCTACATTTCTTCCATCTAGCTTATAATCTACAATTTTCCTACCCGAGAGCTCATTATTGTCAACAGTTTAACAATAGACTGTTTTCACGAAATACTTATGCCACTTTTCGTGTCCCTAATGGGCCTGCATGTCTCAAATATATGGGCTCCATGCATTTCTGTTTTCAGACTTTTTAATGTTCGAATAGCGATCTTTGAAAATAACTACTATATTAAAGTGTTCTAAGAATGTACTTACAATAGTTAGACAGGTGTTGTACAGTGAATATAAAATCACTATGCGATAACATATCTAATTTATTAAACGGTGGGAGGTTTAAAACTTTTTTTTTGTAATGCGGATTACAAATTTTTGGTTACGTTTATTTACAAAAACGCAACGACAAATTATTAAACATACTTTTCTCCACTTTAAAAATCATATTCGTATTTTAAATATTTTGTAAAACATACAGTGGAACGGTCAGAAAAAAGTAATATTTCTGATAAATGGTAAGCCTATGTAAATTTATAAAATATTTAACAAACATTTTTCTATTTAAAAACATTATGTTTATCGTATTGCGTAATAATACTATCATTATTTTGAATTAATAAATAATGACTCTCCGACGTCCCTCTCCTCATTAAAGTTATAGGATTTTTTTAATCGGTTGCAGAGGTTACGTTTTTTTACTAGTTATATATTTAGAATTGTATGCTTTCTTCTATTCTTCATTGCTGTATATTTTTTAAAAAGCAAAGGATCCGGAATTAGTGTATGTGTGTCCGCATCAAACGAGGAAAACAAGCTGAAAAGGCTATTGCAGAGGTGTGGTGCGGAATAAGCTCTTATTCGGGTAAAAGTCTTCAAAATGAGTTACCCAATTCACACAATAAGGATATTTTCACAAGGTTCGCTACTTCATCTCTATAAAAATACCATTCACACATCATCCTCACAAGAAAATCTGTGAGAAACCTCAAGATCCTCGTGTGTGGTAAACATTTTTTGAGTATTATTTCCGAAAATTCTTCTCGAATACCACGGTTATATGAACCAATGAATCAATAGATACTTGTTTTCATGAAAAGATAGAGATGTTAAAGAGATATTTCACAAATTGGCACAATACAAATTATCCAAATATTATATCCTTATAAATCGTCGCTCGACACGCAATACCGCGAAAGCTACGATTTTATTCAACTCATTTTAATTTCATTCGATTCATAATCATTTTTCCCGTGTGTGTACATCTCTATATTGCCGAATAATTGTTCAAATGTACATTTTTTACGACAACTTACGCGGCCTTGCATGCAGAACGACTAATTGATCCAATAAACTTAATAAATGGATAAACCCTTTACATGTTTTCTTCCATGATTAGCTGGGTCTTCAACACTCAAAGCCTTAGGCCATGAATATAACGTAAATCTTTTTCTTAATAAGAGCCAAACAATATATTGCAGATACAGATGTATATTTTGCAAGCCTCTTCAATAAATATCAAAGATGATGTGTACCCGGCCTTGTTCGGGTACAATAAATGATTTGAGAGCGAAAGTAACTATCTCCAAATAAAGAAACATTCATTTGAATATTTAATTTATTTCCAAAAGTTTATTTTTTCAATTTATATCTAAATCATGAAGTTCTTAAGTAGGTACCTACTCGTGTTTTCCATTTTTAAAATATTCTCCCCAAAAAAACCTTCTTCTTTTGAATATGCAATCTGTGGCTAACCAGAGTGTTATATCTATGGGCTAACCTAAATAAAACACGGCGGGTTCAATGTTTTTCATATTAATTTCAAAACATTATGGCAACAGCTTTACATATTGGATTTCATTCAAACTACATTCTAAACCTTCCCGGCACTAATAAGAACAAACTGTGTTATTTTCAGCGAAACCGGTCCAATGATTTTCGAGAACATCGAGGACAAACAAACAAACTTACATTGATTTTTACATAAATAGATAAAAATGCTCTAAATTCTTCCTGTCTGTTGTCTACTACAAAGGAAAACATTACATTTTGACACGTACTCAAAAGATATAAGATCGATACAAGATAAGCGCTTTATTGGCAGTGAGATATTACGAGCATTGTTCATCAATTAATCTACTGATTTCTTAACGCTGACCACTGAAATATCGATGCGTACAGATATTTCTAATGTTCCGATCATGCTTCCAAAACGTCAACTTAAGTTACGTTGAATGATTATTGTTGCTTTATTGGGGTCAATGTGAAGGAAATACGAAGTAGACGGGTACATAGGGTACGGATAATGTAGCAACAGTCAGGTTCGTAAATAATAACACGCAATTTATAATAAAAATAGCACTTACCTACGAACACATTTGCCAAACAAAAAAAGTTTAATATTTATTTAATAAATTATTCTGTTTTTGATTAAGTCCCCGTCTCCTAGTAGTTATCCACGATGGTAACTTTTTTAATGGTTGTTATTTATTTATAGAAAATAAAAACATATTCAATAAATCTTGAGTAATTTTTATGTGCGTTTTAGTGAGACGCCATATACTCGAAAACGAAAAGTTTATTATGTGTTAGTTGAATATTCTAAAAATGTATTAAAAAAAATATATTTAAAAAAAACTGGTTTCAACGGTAGTCGCAGACAGGAAAAGGTTATAATTTGTGAAATAAACTGACCTTTTTTTATTCTTCGTTTTAAATGAAAACCCGTTAAACTGCCAGAGCAGTTTGTCAACAGGATAATTTTAGAATTTTATCACTAAGGCATATAATTATAGCACAAATTACAATAAGTACAATATAGAAAAAGAGGCAGAAGAATAATTATAATTAATGTGTGTAACTAAGTAACTAACTAACCATCACGCTTTTCTCCGCAGGGGTAGGCAGAGAGGACGGACCGCCAAACGACTCGATCTTGGCATACACTTCTTGCTTCATTAACATTCATACATCGTCTCATACATTCTCTTCTATTATTCCGACTTCTGACATGGCCCGACTCAAGTATTTGATTCACTTGATCGTGCCATGTCTTCCTCGGGCGTCATACATTCGCGTCATACATTCTTCTTACACTCCTTTCTTCGTTCATTCGCTCCACATGCCCAAACCATCTAAGCGTCCCTTTCTTAATCTTACTCATTACGCTTACATCAGCCTTGTATTCTTTACGAATTTCAATATTTTTCACACGATCATACATGGTTTTACCACACATTCGTCTCATTCATTCATTCAGTTTACTTTCATCCTTCTTCTGCCAATTCCATGCCTCACTGCCATACATCAGGGTTGGTAATAAAGTAATTATACAAAGATATAACGTATGAATACTTAAGAATATATTAAATTCGATTTAATGAAGAAGTATAAGTAGGTTGTATGATAAAACATAAATACACCCTATAAACAAATAACACATGTACGAATTCTAAAACAAAAGTTAAGCTATACAACAATAATTACATTGGAACATAATGTTTATACCTACATAATGAGATCACATACTCGTAAATCAATAATCCAGATATAAACATTTAAATAGCGCAGCCACTGAAGGATAAACCGATAGAAGTGTATTGTGGGCGTATTCGTGTATCCGAAGTAGGCTCAATGTATCCTTAATTCTTGTGAAATTTTTTTGAACAGATTAACAATTTTATTGGCCTGTCTGGGTCCTAGGAGTCGAAAGGTCTTGCGGAAAATGTTAACATCGGTTTTCTTTCAAATTTATAGTGGGCATAGCTTATTTAAATTTGTACAACACGAATTACGACACAATTATTTTTCATGGATATGTTTCACGAAATACGATAATTTGAAAATAATTTTGACTTTAAAAAAATTAAAATTCTAATAATTTTAACATGGTTCTCATTCTCTTGGTGTTTAGCCATTAACACACCTGACTGAACCATCCATTTATTTATGTATTAGGTAGGTACCTTATTTATAAATACAGCCTTATTTACACTTTACGATCATGAAGCGAGGGGAGTTAACAGCCGAGTCATCGACACACAATTAAAGATCGTCACCGAAGAGGTCCTTCCACTTCCACGGCGAGTTAAGCGGACCTCGCACTTGGGCGCTGAATTCGATCCAGGTGAGACCAGATTGGAGTCAGTGAACAGTGAACAAATCACCTTTTTTGAGAATCAAAAAATTACGCTTTCAGAATCATCATGCTCATCTTTTTTTGTTACGGAGCATGCTAAAGAATGTCGGATAAATTAATGTTTTTATCATCTCGATATAAAGAAATGACAATCATTTACTATGGAAAGGTTTTTAAGTGTGACTGCTTCATAAACTTATTTAAGCGCACCTATTTCATTTCATAAAATTAACTCGTTTTCATTTTTATTAAATTCGGGGAGGTAATAAATTATTATAACAAGCATTGTTCAGATATCGCACATCGAAGACATTACCAAACTGCGGATCTACCGGATCAACATATATTATTTATACACCTTTCGTTATTTTTATACCTATGTTTTTGAGTTGTTCCTACTCAGAAACTAGTCATATTTGAGTTGTCCTGAAATCTGTCATAGTGTTATATTTTGGTTAAATAAAATGAGAAATATTGGAGAATAACAATATTTTAGCATCAGATCTAAACTATTAACACTTCAATGGTTGTACCAAAGGCCAATTGTTGGGTTCCTCTAGAAATTCTGCACAGAAAAGCTCTGCAAATTTAATTAAATCAAATATCATTCCAAAGCTTTTGCTATGTCAGACAATATAATTTTTTTAAATTATTATTTTAGCTACGTATTTATATTGATCAAACTGAAAAGAAGTAATTCCGATATATTTTTCTACAATAAAAATCACTTTTAATTATATTGTCCCTTGGAAATGTACTAGGAATTCAAAATTTCCTAGACTCAATTCCTAGTCTCAACAATAAGTTCATATCTTCAAAGGTTCCGAAATTACTTTGTGGCACCATTTTTTTAATAAATAATAATAAAACATTTTGTTTTAACCGCTTTTTTTAATATCTCAACATATTTTGGGACCAATGGTTCCTTCCTCAGGATACAATGTATTCTAAAATTAACAAAACTGTAAAACTAAGTTGTGGGATACGATAAGAGGGAGGGGGGTAACTAATTAGGTACTAAAAGGAAGACATACATTCCCGTGTTACGAATAACGTGTCAAAATTTGAAAATCTCCTACTCCCATCACACTAAACGAAAATGTTGCTTGTGTCGTGATGGACGACTTAAGCAGCCGATGAATTGAACTCACGACACCTGTGTGGGAACCCGACGCGATGCCAACTCAGCCACTGACCAGTTGACCATTTAATTCAATGATCACGCTTTTTCCTACATCTAAAATTTAAATTCATTTGAAGTTAGGCTTGGAAACCACACTAATATTGCGAATGCGTGTTTCCTTCACACCTATCTTGTTTGCTGATAACCTGTCATTAAACGAGGGTCCTTAATAACCATTAAACATCACCCTTAGCTTCATACTCTCTCTTACCGCCATCATCCTGCTGCTACCCTGGCATTATAACATTATATGATCGCGTTTATATCTCAGAAATTCTGATCCCAGTCACCTCACTCTATTCCTAGTCGGAATAGAGAGGTGACTGAGACTGCATCGGAGCATAATCAAACCTTCCATCAACTCTCCTGCCAACTTAAAAGTAAAAAAAAAATAAAACACTTTTTTATTATAAATACATGAATTCTCGTAAATTGTCTATAGCTTGGCATTTAATTGTAGATATTAATTATTTTGGATCTACACAATGTCATTACTGTGGCAATAACAAGGTACTAACTTTGTCTTTGAAATGTTTTCTTTACATTTAAATGTTTTCACATATTCGCATTTGACGGCCATCGTGATCGAGGGGTACGGCTCTCAACTACGAATTCGAATGTCGCGGGTTCAAATCTCGGGGTGCGCAAGTAAATTTTATTTAATTAATTTGTGCTATTTCACAATTAATTCATTTAAAAATAATATATAGTATATTTGAGCACGTTCCAGAGTGGAAAATACTCTCAGTATCGTCCTGGTAGACCACAATTCAAAAAAATATGTCTGTTTACACCGCTTTATAAATATACATAAATATCTAGAAGTTTCAACAGCAATGCTGTCATCATCAGGAATACATGAATACTTATACTTATTCCTGATGATGACAGCATTGCTGCCGAAACATATAGATATTTATGTATATTTATAAAATGGTGTAAATAAAGTATATGTTTTAATCAATTAATTAATAATGAAGCCACAAAGTAAATACCAATCGTTTGAAGAAATTATTTATAATTTTGCCCTATGAAATAGTTAAAAAAAATTATCAAACACCTAATACATAAAAATAGAAAAACAGAAATACAAATAAATACGCCTTTCCATAAAATTATCTACCGTACAAACCTATATATAAAAGTAAAAAGTTTATACATAGAATTATCCCAGAATATCATGTAGAATCATCTCCTTTCAGAAGGTACCACTAATTTCTGATTACCGTTTGGTTAAAGTAAAAAATATGCGTTACTTTGATTTCCCTACGAGCCATCTTTATGTTGCCATTTAAAAGCATTTAAACGATCGCAGCGCCCCCCAATATTTGTCTAGTTTTAAATGTAAGACTGTACATAGAGGTACGTGCACTTTTTAAAAGCGCTTGTAAATGATTTATTTAATTCATCATTACAATTGTTTAAATTTAAAGTACCCGGTGAAGTTAAATATTTATTTTGAATCATGTTTGTTCTCCTTTGATATTGAATTTTAATTATCACAACAAAAATAAAAGTTCCGAGCAGAAGATTATTACATTTTTCCTTTGTGTAAACTGCTAGACAAAAAGGTTTCTTTTTGGTGAAACGTACGTTTGTTTATACGTGTATTGTCCACAGAACACGGAAATATCTAGGTTGGAGAATTGACCACAGTACAACAACTTTACTGTAGCCATTTTCAAGAAGCAACAGCTAAATTCCCCGACCGAATATTACTCCGTGGTAAATTCTGGGAATGAATATGATCACATTCACCTATTTCCAGTTAAATACATTTTTTCAAAAAAAGACAAACGTTCCGGGTTGCGAACAACCAGAAAACAGTTGAATTCCCCTTCTACCATCATTATAAGGAGAAAGGTTTGTTATTAAAATAATTCATTCGATTTAATTCATGATTTTCCGAACTTAATTAAATATTAATTGAATATGAATTCTTACCTCGCTTTTGCATAACGCAGTGACTGGTCGCAGAGAAACAGCCAAGTTCCGACGATCGCTTTTCGGTCACTTTTCGGACAGACATCGACGGGGACACAATATCGTTTGCCGAGGATCTAAAGCCGCAATCCTCCATCACCGCCAAGACTTGCAGCGGGATTCAACTCAACGTTGTCTCTACCTTCCGTGCGATAATCAGTGACATACTTTAGATTATTTTAAATGGTCTTTATGTAAATGAGTCATTTTTTTATGTTTTATATTTCCATTATACCTCAATTTACAAAAGTTTTTCTTTTATTAAACAACGCCTTCACCTTCTTATAGTAGCTCTATCTCAGCTCTACCAAACACCATTCATCTCCCTATCAATCTTACTTGTGCAATGATGGAAGACGTAACTATCAGAGGACGCCTGGAACCACTTACCACTAACCAATAATTAACCGTTTGAGTGACACGGGCAGGATTAAGGGAGATCATAAAAGTCTTCAACCCCTCATGAAATATCTTGCACTCTGTAGAATGGATACGCGTTGTTATTAATTGCAAATATTATTATGATAAATGGCCATTGACGACCTCAGTAGCCGAGCGGTTGATATCTTCTGCACCGGTTCCAGAGGTCGCGGGTTCAAATATCAGCTAGGGCAAATTTTTGTATTTTTATTTATTTATTTCTTGTATTATATACGCCCTATATGGGCTTTTACATGTATAGTTAGTTATGGTAAACAGGTAAAAAACACATCACAATAGGTACATAGATAAAATAACGAAAAAATGCAGGAATAACATGGTGTAAGTGCCATTTCAAGTAATTAGTTACAGATTCGAATTTACAAAATATACCTCACATTCACTGATACTTATACTCTAGACACATATATTAATAATTGTTGAGGATGTATGCAATAATCGTCTGTTTGTATTTGTATTCCGAGCAGTTAAACATATCTACTATGTCTGAATATGTATTCCCTTCCGCGTGGAGTCTAGGTAATAGAGAATTTTTGAATGGCCCAGTCCTGAAATCATTGTTACAGTTGATTAAAATTTTAGATCGAGTGGTTCTAGTTGGAATATTAAATTTAATTAAGCTGACAATTTCAGGTCTGTCATGTACCTTTGTTTAGTGAAAAACCACCATTCAGAATCGAAACGTTGCTTAAAATGGCTATAGCCATGTTTAGGGACCAAATAGATAGGTACATTCTAACCTTCGTATTCCCCATCTCCTTAGCCTCCCCACTCCCTTCAGCCTCACAACATATCCCAATTGGTGATGCGGTCTTCACAAACATCTTCTTATAGCGGTTAAACGGACTCAAACGCTGACTTTCACGAATGTTGCTAACTTCCTTATAGCTTGGTAAACATTGCTGCATGCCGCTATATGCACCGCCGCGGCCGCAAGACAATCATTTTACCTACCACCACGTTGATGTTAACAAATAATAATTTCAATTGAAATAAGACGTGATTGCGGATGACTGAATCTACGATACCATCGATACCGTGTACTTCGGACTCTGACAACTCTGCAACGTTTACCCAGCTGTAAGTACTACCTGTCATTAGGCTCTCCCACGCGTACACTTCGGAGCGTGCTCCTCGAGCGGCCCTCCAGGAAGCGCGCAGAAAAGTAAGCACTGCGCAGGATTTGGAGCGGCACGCGGAACTCTCGCTCCGAAGTGTGCGTGTAAAGCCCACTATTGTGTCCCTAAGATAAGCGATAAGAGATAAGATTAAGCGATAGACGGTTTACTCTGGGGTCAGCAGATCTAGATGCTACTAATCGCTCATTTGGAATAAACTTCCCCCAGTTCTTATTAATATCTAGAAATTAGCTGAATTTAAACGGGCTCCAAAATAATTACTGTTGAATAAAAACTTATTTGACGACATTTTTTTAGTTTTTTTTATTTAGTATGTTATTGACTAAGTTTTCATGATAACCGTTATTTATTGCGATTTGTTAATTATGGATAATTCTAGTGAAAAATTAGCATTTGATAACGGGACCGTAACCAACCGGTGAAACATCGAGTGGAAAGCGGAATGTTTGTGGGAGGTGGGATAATTAGAAGTGTTAGAATGGTTATGTCTGTATAAGTGGGTTTACAGTAAATTTTAAAATCTATTTTATTGTTTATAACTGATAACGTAAGGTCTAAAAAATTAAAGTGGAGTTGATTCCTATTTCCATGGTGAATTTAATTTGCTTATGGAAGAAGTTTATTAGTATTAACAAAATTCTTCAAATATTAGATGCTATTCGAGCTGCGAGTAGTCTTATTTGGTAATCACATTATAAAACTTTGTTTATTTATCATAAAATAAATAGAAAGCTTGGGTAATTAATAGTAGTTCACAACTCATCCCTTTCATCCCTTTCTTCCCCTTTCTATCAGCTTCAAAAGATTCCCCAAATAGGTTGTGTCATAGTCCCACACAATCTGGACAGTTGGAGCACGTGCGCTGAATCGCATAAAAATGCCTTATTATCAAAAATATCTATTATTTTTCAACGTACGCGCACAGACTGCAGATCGCCAACAAATAACAGTTCACGTCGACTAAATTAAGCAGATTTTGTCGGCAAGTAGCCGACATCATCGATAAAACCTTCATTGATGTGCTTGTGCTAGGTTACCTGCAACACTTCCAGATCATTCCAATTTCTGTGAGATGGGTTGTTATTAGGTACGTACGCACTAGATACAGCAAGGTACCAACTTCCGTAGGTACTAACCGATAATAAATAATAAAAAAAACGCGAAATGGCCTGGACCATTTCATCGGCGTTTTTGTTATTTTTGAGTTTTTCCCTCCCGTTGTTATTTCAGCGAAGTCGTTAGAGATGGCGCTTACATAAACACCCCCGGAAGATAAATCCACTGGGCATCGAATTTAAAAAAAGGACAAAAACCCGTCGGGTTTGACAATCAAAATTAGACGCCTTGTATGAGATTAAAAAAACCTTTTGAAATTAACATAATTTTATATCCGTTGTATTTTTATTATACTGTAATTTTTAACTGCTTTTCTTTTGAGAGTTGATTCCATAAATGCCAATTTTATAAATGAATCTTAACTGTAGTAAATCATTTTGTCTGAATCAGTAAAAAAAATTCTATGAAATTTAAATAGATATTTTTGTACTATTTTCAAAATTGCAGCGACATTTCCATTACTGTAAGAAGAGCTTTCACCTGCAAGCAAACGATTTTTTCAGGCACAAAATCAAAATACTGTCAAGACGTTGGGATTATGTCGAATGGCTTTTTTCGTATTTGGTGACCAAATAAAAATAGTCAGGTACTACCCAACCTTCCCCTACCATATCTGCTCCTCCCTCCGCACCCCTTTTGCATCAGAACATACCGCTATTGGGGACGCCATAGTCACACTGGCTCCAGACAGTGGGGATTAGTTGGGACATAAAATAGAATAATGTATTCAATAGATTTGAAATATTTCGAATTTATTTCTTCATTATTGATGAAAAATTGACGAATAATTTTTTATTCAATTTAAAAAATACGTATTGTGTAGAAAACTAATAACTATTGCTTGCCCATTTTCCATCTCAATTAAGATATTTTTTTAAGCTAACAAAAAAAACAAATTATATTTTGTGCTATTATAAACTGATAAAATGAACGAGAATCTACGCAAAAAAGGTGGTTCGTTTTTCCAGCGCAGCCCGGGTTCGGATATAATGTTATTTTTTCATTACGCGATTTGTTATTCAGTTATTCTCAGGCAGATAGTTCAGTACACGGTCCTGCGGGAGGAATGTATGAGGGGCGTTCACAGTCATGAGAAACGCGAGAAATATGCTGGAAAATGGGAAAATATTACTAAAATTTTAGATTGCAAATATACTCATATATAACTATTTGATTTTGTAGGAAGGTTGCGGGTTCGGGTTCTCTGGTAGGATGGGTATATTTATATATATATGAGCACTCTCTGCCTGAATGCTGTGATGTTGGCTGTTGAGTTCGCTAGACTTGTTGGTTGATTGGCAAAAGAGATATCGGTAAATTAATGAGTATTGCCACGGTAAAAAAACAAACAAAAAAGAAAGTAGTGGACTCATATGATTGGATACCATTTGAATTTATTCAGTCCCATATGTGATGGGTAAGATTTATAACATATCAATGGGCATTTTGTCTTTTATGGAGTCTCAGAATATGAACAAAGGAACACGGTAATCTGAACAAATGACAATACATGTAGATATTTAATAATAACAGTATATATTACATACGGCAAAACAATTATTAAAATTCTAAAGAAAACTGGCTGTAATTCGAGGTAGGTACTAAAAATTTTAAATAACAACAAACAATCTTTTTGTGTAATATGTTAAATGTTTTGTGGACATTTTTGGGAAAAACTTTTTTTATAGGTGCAATATACAATGTTGCATATTATTATGTTGGTACTTCTTATATCATGCCTCGTAGGAGATGTGGGTTTGCACTAACCTTCATAAATTTTAAAATAAATTAAACAAAAATATTTAAATAATTAAAAACTATGAAAACTCCCTAAAAGGGTGACAATGACAACAGATAACACAATAGGTCACACACAGAAAACACAATGTTAACAGACAGTATAATGGTTATATAAAAACTTCAACACGTGGCTAATAAATAAATAAAAAAGAATTGTATCTCCAAGTGACTTGCACACTCTCCTTAATCTAATTATTTGTGTGTTTTTATAAATTTTTTTTTAACATTGAACATTTTTTATTATGCATTTTTAAATAATGCTTCTTCGCGTAATTTTTAAAATATCTATTCAGGTAATTTTACGTAATTCCAAAAATTTCATTTAGATACTCTGTACATATTTTTTAGGTTGTATGTTTTTTGACGTATTTTTAATTTTATTTTATGTGTGTTTTATGTACATATTTAATAAAGTATTTATTTATTTATTTTATTTTACGTTTTATATATGTATTTTTTGAGCACAGCCAAAGAAGAGACATCGTCTAGTAAAGTACGGGTAAAGTACATGTATCTGAATCAACTTATATATCAATAAACGACCGGGTTGCCGGCAATAAAATTGGAAAATGGAAGTTATGAATGAGAGATGTTCCTTGGAGAATGTACAGGTAAATCTAAAATTCAACAATCGACTATGTTGCCAAAATTTCTCCCTCATTTACCTCCTGTCCTCCGGTCCTGCCTTAGATCTCCATTATAATGTAATATCATTTCTGAAGCTTCCTTTATTCATTTACGAGAAAGGGGTAAACGTTACTACGGACCTATCAGCAGTATGCCTCTACTTAGAAGTCGGCAGCATTAAAGAATCAATCGGATGAAATATTTAATAAATGACAGTGTCAGTTGAATTGAACTATCCTCGGCGGAGGTAGGTATATAAACGCCGCTTGACGATGTGGGTACGGATTCCAGGACGGCAGGGGGGCGGTGGCGGGAGGCGGTGGACGGGACGGGGACGGGCGGCAGGGCGGGGGCGGTTCTCCCCTAAAACAACAGCCCGCGGGGTGTTTTCGTACGGCGAAGCGCGCGGACATCCTTCGCAAGAGCGGCCAACGAACAACCTCATCTCGGAAGAAAAATATCCTCAAAATTGTTATTTAGTAATTTAAATTTTCAAACATCGCCATAACGAATGTTTGAAAAATAAATGGAAATATAAAGTTTTTGCGGTGTATCGATAATATTTTTGTGTTCTTATTTTACATGTTTTTGCTAATTTTTAAAAAGTTTTTTTTTATGTTATCAAAATCGTATTATAAATTATTATTTTTTTATATATCTGCAATTGTTTATAATAATATTATATTCAATTTTAACGCAATGGCTTTACATTAATGTATTACCAACTTGTTTTAAACGTACGGCTTTACATTAATGTATTACCAACTTGTTTTAAACGTACGGCTTTACATTAATGTATTACCAACTTGTTTTAAACGTACGGCTTTACATTAATGTATTACCAACTTGTTTTAAACGTACGGCTTTACATTAATGTATTACCAACTTGTTTTAATCGTCACCTTTTTAAGAAACCGAAATCGAAATCTATTGTCCTAATTACGCCGCCTACTGAAAATATTTGCTTCCAGAAATTTCTGATTAAAAAATCTTTGCAAGACGCTTATGCGCGATTTTTCTGCTTTCAATAAACACAACTTCTGCTACATATATAAGAATGTGATTGTTAATATTGATTGGTTATAATATAGATGTTTTATATAACTTTTATGACGTGGGTATGAGCAATTAATGGCATAATAAAAATGTTATTTTACATAGAATGGTCCGCTGCTTCAAAATAATTTATAACACTGTCAATCTAATTAGACGTAATGATTACAGAGGAATTTGAACACGAATTAAAATTTACATAAACAGAGCTCTTTTATCATAGAAAACCTGTGGATTAAAAATAATAGTTCAGAACCGTTTTAATATTTATTAAAATAATATTTCGTTGCTTCTACATTTTCCAGGTGCCCGGGCACAACTGAAAAGTTTTTTTAACCTCCCTAAAAAAATAATGATGATATTTTACTTTCGTTGTAGTTACGCGGGGACGCCCGAGGAAGACATGGCACGATCAAGTGAATCAAAAACTGAGTCGGGCCATGTCAGAAGTCGGAATAACAGAAGAGAATGTATGAGGCGTTGTATGAATGTGAATGAAGCAAAAAGTGTATGCCAAGGTCGAGTTGTTTGGCGGTCCGTCCTCTCTGCCTACCCCTGCGGGGAAACGGCGTGATGGTTAGTTAGTTAGTTAGTTACCACCCAGCTTGATCC
Organism: Halesus radiatus; assembly: GCA_022606495.2. NCBI lineage: Eukaryota > Metazoa > Arthropoda > Insecta > Trichoptera > Limnephilidae > Halesus > Halesus radiatus. The sequence continues at coordinate 76,211 of JAHDVE020008825.1, read as the reverse complement.
AATTTTCCAATGAACACTCAACTTTATATATTTTTTTCTGTATGAACAATTGAAATTTTTTCTCGTGATGGAAAGGAATGGAGATTTTTCATGATTTTTTACTAACATACAAAGCATACTTATACATCTCTTTAGGATGATTTAATTTAATATCTAACTTTACCCATTTTTTTAAATTAAACTTTGCATTCGTGAGTGTATAATTTATTTTCTTCATAAATTATTTGTACTTCTCTACGTCTTCTCGGCACATACTTGTAGTTTCATTCTTTATTCCAGATAAAAATAGAAATTGTATGGACACTTATTAATTACTGGCTGATGACAACGTGATAGATGGTTGTGTATGTGATTTAAAAAAAAAGTACAATTTTTCTTAAATCATGTGTAATAGGTAAGAATGTTCATGTTATGTCTGCATTATAAATTGTAACAATATACGGCGTATGTTCAAACATGCGCAGACAAAATAATAACCAAGTACAAACAAAACAAAAACAAAAAACGAAAAACCCTATATTCAGTTTAATACGTTGCACAATTAGAGTTGACGAGAACAACACGTACTTGCAATTACAGGGAAATAATTTTAAAGAGCGTATGTTTGAATGTGTTTGTGCACACCGATAGCGTTTCAAATTGGTTTGAAATAGCTTATAAAGCCCGCCCGCAGCCCCCTTTTTCTACGACAGAGTACATCACTAAACAAGCAAGAATCTTTTTTATTATTAAGATATTTTCTTGTAAAAACCGAAAAAAAATCCAAAAAGTTTTTACAGGATGTTCTTTTTATTGAGTTGTTCGATGAGTTTTTTTGTTTTAAAAAAATTAGCTTGTTTTAAAATACCATTGGAATTTTCTTTTCTACCATAAAGTTGAATAATAAGTTTGAAACATGCTAGCAATGCATCTGTGTGAAATTTTTATTCTACGCATCATTCGCTACGGTACCTACGTACTTATATTAATATCTTTAAAAAGAAAGGCAACACATTTGTAATTATATTCCCAGTCATAGCCTTCGAAAGGCTCTTATTTAAAAAAAATGCATTAATATGTATTTGGAATACCAACCTTAGTATTGAGAAGCAATGAAATGAAATAATTATTTTTTTAGTCTTTCGTTTTCAGGTCGCGATCATAAGAGTCCTCAATAAGAGATTGAAGCAGAATGCTTTCTTCTCGAATCTCGCTGCACCAAAGAATGCAAGTAGGTTAAAAATAAATTCACCGCATCTCGCGTCTAGCAGTCTGCCGCGTATTTATATTACGTTCCTAATTCAAAAATCATGAACACGTTTGCAACCGCTCAAACAATCATCTTCTGAAAACAGACCTTTTTATTTGTAACCTCAACAAACATGAATCATTATTTTGCATTATTATTCAAAGTAGAACATAACATTATTTCATTTTGTCTGAAAAGTTTTATTCACTATATACTTTTGTTAAAATAACCAAGTTTAAACATTCAAATATTAATAAATATTTTAAATAGAGTGCGTTAGAAACTTTAGAAATAAACAAAAAAAAAATCTAAAATTAATTTAGTAAACAAAATAAAAGCACCCTGTAAATCACCTTTGTTAACCATGTTTCCTAGTAATTTTGACTCCTCCAACCGACCCCCTTTCCAAATAACCACTCCCACTACCCTCACCTGATGGTGACTAATTGTTTCTGTACTTGTTTAATTTAAATTAGTTTGAACGTTAGTAAACGAAACGGATGTGTCGAAACCGGTAGCGAAATAATAAGTACATAGTGATTTTATTTACTTACTTTTAAAACAAAATATTTAGAAATTAATACATGGTTAATGCCCAAAAAATACAAAATATTATTTCAATTTATTGGAATAACTTATTGAAGTTTTTAAACCCCATTATCCATACTTTTTTCCTGTTACCGAAAATTCTTTCAGTAAGAGGAATTTTCTGGTACAAAATTATATTTCAGCACATTAATAACCCTATATAAAATACAAATAGACCAAAGCACATTTACAATACTTGTCTTAATTTTAATGAAGGGTTAATGGTTCCTAAGCATACAAACAAATATTGACAGAGAACTTTACATCACATAATTCCTAGCTGTTTAAATATTGTTACCCGCTGAAAAAAATTTCATTTAAAAAAATGCTTTTATTTTATTTTATTTTTTATATTTATTTGTAGAAATATTTTACGCTAAGATTCATGAAAAATATTTATGCTTTAAGTTTCTTACACATATGTTTCTATTTTATATAGATATTCGGTAACGTCAACTGTAAATTTAGGATAAAGTTTTTAATTACAAAGTACCGTTAGATTCAGCGCTTTTCGAATTATATTTTGTGTAATATATTTTAAATTAATAAAAAATGTAATATTTAATCATCGAAGAAGATAATATTAACAAATTTCAAATGAAACATGAAACCGAAAAGAAAAAAATTAAAAAGGTATTAATTGCAATAAAAATCGGATAGATATATCCGAGACACTATTATCACATAGATTCCAAACATATTCGGGTAGAACTTTGCAGTCATACAAAATATGGGAATTAATTCTGGGTAATATTGGCAAGTCTTAAATTTGAAGCATATCGATAAAAGCGTTGTAAAATAAACTGGTCTCATTAGTTCAGCGGTAGAACATTGTCCATTGTCTCGGTAAGACAGAGGTCCTGGATTCGATTCCCAGATGCGACTAAAACCTTTTTTTTATTTTTTGTGTCTTTTTCGGTTTTATGTTCATTTGAAATTTGTTAATATTACTTCTTTGTCGATTAAATAATAATATTTGCCGTCTAACAATAGGCATATTTATTTGTGTTTGCGTGCTCTTATAAAAGCTCCAGTACTCTTTTTTATGTATTAATTTTATTAGAAAAATGTGGAAAAACTTATTTTATGATAATTAAATTAATATTTTAAAGCTCCGTAAAACATAATTTGAAAAGTTTCATGAAATAAATACATGGAAAAAATATTGTCTATTAACAAAATAAGAAACTTATAGATACTATCAGTATTGCTCTGGAGCCCTATTCTGGTTCTTTTTAGGAAAATTCTTTACCCTTTTTCTTAGGTTTAACCACTTCTTGCTTAACCGCGGTTCCCGTTTCCTCGGGTGGCAGCTGTCATTCACCGAACGGCATTTTTTAAAAATATTTATATTTGCCTAGTTTTAACAATAGAAAACCTCTATATTATCGTATGTATTGACTTCAAACATTATTAGTGAGTGATTTGTCGCATAATAATGCTATTAAACGAATAGAATAAACCTATAAAGTAAGTAGCCAAAAGCCCGAAATGTCCGATAAAAGTGATTTAAATTGTAAAAATCGTAATAAACTCCACGTGTAAAGTGAGTAATGATTAACTACATGTGTGATAGATCTATATTTTTTTAATAAAACTGGGATAATTAAATCACAAACTCCTTTAAAAATGTATTGCATTGACGTGTAATCGGAAATCAATTTAAGAAAAATGTCTTTAAGTCTTGAAATATACCATAATTGGGGATGCGGCCATAAAAAAACATTTTTATTGTATATTGTATATGTATTAATTTATCTCGTAAATATAAATCCGCTTTTGATCGCTTGTACAGTTAAGTTTGTACGTTATATTTACATGAGGTTTTTTTGCCGTATACGATGATAATAATACATTTAAGTTTATTTGATTTGTGTAAATTAGATAATTTAACACAAAAAATAAAACGTCATAAAATCCGGTTCAGTACGCCATCATGTCAAACATTAAGTTCTTATTTTGAAAAAAAAGCGTTCACTTGTCGTTGTGGCAAAAAGCTCTCGAGCTTCCCATCCAAGTGCGCTTACGCGGAAAAATTATACTGACTTGGAATATGTAAGGTGTACACTAAACTGACTTTTACCTTTATTCATTATTTTTATTGCAAGAATTACACAATGGAATAAACAGAAGTCCACTAGAATGCATAATTTTTATTCTTAACTTATTACGTAAAAAAATGGGTATCTAAAAGATAACCCTTTAAAACCTGAATAAAATGTTAGTGGTAGGGGTTGGGGTAGGGGTAGGGGTAGGGGTAGGGGTAGGGTAGGGTAGGGTAGGGTAGGGGTAGGGTAGGGGTAGGGGTAGGGGTAGGGTAGGGGTGGGAGTATGGGTAGAGGTAGGGGTAGAGTAGCGGTAGGGGTGGGTGTAGGGGTGGGGGTGTGGGTAGGGGTATGGGTAGGGGTGGGGGTAGGGGTATGGATAGGGGTGGGGGTAGGGGTAGGGGTGGAGGTGGGGGTAGGGTTAGGGGTGATGGTGGGGGTAGGAGTAGGAGTAGGGGTAGGGGTAGGTTTAGGAGTAACACATCACAACCTCAAAACTTAACGTTAAATATTGATAGTTAATCTCCATAAATAAGTTTGCTCAAGAAGAAAGCGCAATCCGAAAGCTACATAAAAAAGGTTTGTACTCTATACTCGTATTCAAAGATACTTTACTTGGAGGGTGAGTAACGGTTTCGTTAAGGAATAACGAGTGCACTAGTCATACAGAGACCACTCATGCAAATATTCCTCGGGCTATTTATTCATCCACATAAAGTCTCATGGCACTCGTCTCTCGAGACGTCCCTGTGTGTGTAATTAACTGTTTTCCTTTCTGGGTAGACGGTCATTATTTTTCAATTTACAAAAAAACAACGCCATCATCTCAAAGCTGCAGTGCATTGCGAGCATTTGAAATTAGAACCGTCTTACAAAAACAAAAGAAAACATAAACAAAAGCCAAGAGAAAAATGAGACAAAATAAACGAAGCGAGAAAGGAGACGAAAAAAAAAGAAGTTGTGTTTCCTGCTTCTACGTTACTGACAGAGTATATTGTGGCACTTGGTTTTCTTTGAGAATAACTGTGTGAAAAAGTAACGCGGCTTAACAATAACTGATTTTCCAATTCATTACCCAGTTTGAGTTCACTGATAACAACCTTATTAGCGTACCTAATAAGTGAATGGCACTCCGATAACTGCTTTTAAAAAACAATTAATTGCTTCTGAACATTTGTCATCGTATCCGTTGTTCGAATGCAACCACAGTAAGCCCGAAATTTGTTCCGGCTTGGAAATCCATCGATATTGCTATTCGTTTTCATGATGTACCACCCCAGCCAAGGGCACTCCTGTCCCGGTGAGACCGTTGTACCAGGAGCCAGTGTTTTGTTAGAACTTGGAACACTTGCAGAGGATGGAAAGGAAGTTGGATTATTTCTAATTTTAAAACTGGAAAATCATGGTGGAATTCCGTTTTAATATTTTTTTTATTATTATTAAAAAATCTATATAATTATCTTCCGCTTGTTTACTGCAGACCGGACCGGTTTCACTCTATCACCCAGTCTGAAGATGATAAGTGATAGGGTGAAAACGGGTAGGTCTGAAATAAACAAGTGGAAGATAGTTATACAGGTTTTTAATGAGAAAATAAAATCTATCGAAATGGAATTGACAGTTTCAAAATAAATAATAAAACCTCCAAAAAAATCATGTTAAGGAGGTTGGAGCGTAATCGACCGGTTTACAATACAGGCAACCTTGAAGCCAATATTAGAATGTTGGAAAGACAGAAATAAATGAATCGAATAAGACGTTTTTGAGATCTTTTGCTTTATAGTGATTATACTTCAACTCTTCCGGCTGGTAAAACTGTTGTAGGTACACGGAATTGATTATTATGTCATTATAAAGGAAGAATATAAGAACTCTAGGGCCATTGTTCGTGTCACCTTTTATTGTCTGCCCTACCCCATCTTCATCTTCGGATAGTTTACCCAAAAGAATATCCACTCCAATTCAAAATAATTAAACCACTTTTATTTTTTAAGTTACGATGGAAATTAACTTATCACAGCGATTTTCAGAATTTTTTAAAGATGTCGGAGCGGATTCAAGTTGTTTGTAATAAAATAATATTAATCGCTTCGAAATTAATTTAACTCCGTTCGGGCAAGACGACAAAATAAAGGGCCTAATGAAGTATGAACGCATTAGTTATAGTGTCAACCCATTAAGTGCCACGGGATCCTGTGTTTCCGGTAATAAATGTGTCTCTTATTCGTCTCAGTGCCCCGAGATGAGCTTTTTATAATGCCTGTTAAACTTACACAGATATAACGGCCGGCCGATGGAGAGGTTATGAACCGATATTAAATATTTATCAATAAGGACAGGTGTGAAGATATATAAATAATAATTGTTTCAGGCTAATAATTATTGTTTATAAAAATAATTGTTACCCTTTGCGCTATGCACAAAAATCTTGTCTTAAGTTTTTAAGAACTTTAGTTTATCAATTAATATATAAATAATGATCGAAGTGAAGCATTTAAAAAAAATAGAAGTTCTACACCATCATATATTACCTACAGTATTTTATTTTCATTAAAAAAAAGTTGAATGGATTTTCACGTACATGATAGAAATGATTTCACGAACTTAATTAATATAGTAACGTTAACTTAGAAAATCTAGGCGGAAAAAGTTGTGAAATATGCATGATGTCAGAGCTCACCGTTTAAGAGTTTATACCGTAGCAGAATAGAGCTTTCTGCATTATAATAAAAAAAATGTGGACAATAAACATAAAAATTGTGATATTTACATAGATGTGTCTAGTATTCACTAGGGTTAATAGTTCACAGAGTCACCGACAGATGTCACTAGAGCATAGGTTCACCCTCCTTACGTTAAAACGGAGGTACGAGCTCTTGTGGCTCACTTAAAATAATAGAGATTTAGAGATGACTAGTTACAGGACATTGGTCTCCTGGCTGTCCTTTCCTCGTGTAAATTATAAGAGTATTTACGCCTTAAATAAATAAGACAAAGGGCTTGTTGTGAAGACGTATGTTTTATTGAAACGCACTCAGGTTTCATCTTTAGTTTCATAATTTATCGTAATTTTATATTATACCTATAATACAAACACATCAATTTGCTTTGAACCACTTCAATTTAAAATAATTATCGACCGGTTTCTGAAGTACCCTCCCTTCGTTAGGACTATAATAAGACTATTAATATATAAGAGATTGAGGTAAATAGTTTGGCAGTAATATATTTATATAAGAGATTGAGGTAAATAGTTTGGCAGTAATATATTTATATAAGAGATTGAGGTAAATAGTTTGGCAGTAATATATTTATATAAGAGATTGAGGTAAATAGTTTGTCAGTAATATATTTATATAAGAGATTGAGGTAAATAGTTTGGCAGTAATATATTTATATAAGAGATTGAGGTAAATAGTTTGGCAGTAATATATTTATATAAGAGATTGAGGTAAATAGTTTGGCAGTAATATATTTATATAAGAGATTGAGGTAAATAGTTTGGCAGTAATATATTTATATAAGAGATTGAGGTAAATAGTTTGGCAGTAATATATTTATATAAGAGATTGAGGTAAATAGTTTGGCAGTAATATATTTATATAAGAGATTGAGGTAAATAGTTTGGCAGTAATATATTTATATAAGAGATTGAGGTAAATAGTTTGGCAGTAATATATTTATATAAGAGATTGAGGTAAATAGTTTGGCAGTAATATATTTATATAAGAGAGTGAGGTAAATAGTTTGGCAGTAATATATTTATATAAGAGATTGAGGTAAATAGTTTGTCAGTAATATATTTATATAAGAGATTGAGGTAAATAGTTTGGCAGTAATATATTTAAGAATAAGGAACACTTAAGAGGAACGGCTGCGCGTCCTGTTTCATAGAAAACTTAATTTTGGATTTGAGGTCAAAATACTAAACCTAAACCTAATGATGTATTATTTTTTAATTAAAGATTTAGTAAATATTTAGTACGTATGAGAAGTATTTTATTTATTTTTGTTTTGTATTATGAAACATAGGCCATTAGAGGAATTGAGTTTTCGCGATTTTAGAGGCATCTTTAACAATTATTTGCGGGCTAACGGTGATTTAAAAAAAGTTTTACCCCATCTGCTTTGAAAATATAATAAAATGTTAAATAAAATTATTTAAAAAAATATAAAAATAAGCATTATGGTGGGCTTTAAATTAAATTAAAAATGACCAATTTACGTTGGAACACAAATTTGCTGTACATAAATTAAAATATCGACCCGAAAAAAACTTTTGTTAAATGTTTTGTTTTTGTATTTTTATTTACCAAATCATATTTATATAGCAAACATGATATTTAAAAAAAAACGATAAACCCGCAAATAATTTTCTAAGTTGCCTCTAAAATTACGAAAATTTATTTTATTCGTAGCCTAATTTAAAACAAAAATAAATAAAATACTTCTCATGCGTACTAGATATTTACTAAACCTTTAATTAAAAAAAATATGCCGTTCAGTTTGAATGGGTATTTTGGCGTCAAATCCAAAATTAAGTTATGTATGAAACAGTTAACAGTTCCTCTTAAAGTTAAATTTACGGGTTCCCTTTCTTATGGTACGTTCATGCTGCAGAAAATTGCGCTTCTTTCAAAAAATAATTCTCGCTGACCAACAGTACACGGGTTCTTATATCTAGTAAAAAAAAGATGTATTAGGAAGCCTTCGTTATACAGTCGTAGATATATCATTCTCAAGTAATCCTTTTCATAAGACCTTCTCAAATAATCATCGCACATAAAGTAGAAATATAAGCACGATCAGAAATAAAATTACACCAAGAAATTCAATAAGTAATAAAATATTTTATTTCCTCAGAATACATTTATTTATTTAGTGTAAAACTTTTTAATGTTTTAAAATCTACGGTGCACCAGAAATTAAAACGGCACAAGAAAAATCCGCGGCGCCTTGAACAAGAAAGTTCAATGAACACGCGGTGCCAATTTTAGTGTAGTGATGCACCGGCGTCTCCAGCACCCCTACCCGCTCCCGTTCCCCTCCCCTGTCCCCCCGGACGCGCCGGGCCGGGGTATGCAGGGGATATTTATTCGACGAAAGATTCCGACACGCGAATGTTTGATGATGCACATTCGTATTCGCGCATACACGCACAAATTTCGTACGGCACGTAATGGGCGCTGATAAAATTAATCAATTTATTAAATTCAAGGTCGAAGTTCAATCGCAATTTAAAGCGATTATTCACATTTGCTAGGTCCATTAGTAACTGACTGTGTATGATTTGAAAGGCACATTAATAATTATGTTTAGTATTTAAATATTATCGTTGTATTCTCAAAATTACCATAGCTTCGGAGACGAGACTCTTGTCACATGTTAAATAGTTACCCATCCGAATTTATTAAGACAAAAATCACATCGAGGACTTGGAGCACAGACATCCTATCTCAAATTTTTTGGAGAGGATGATTTAAGTACTGGGGCTAAGTCTATATCTTTCGCGTTAGCTAACGCAAATTATAGTTTTGGACAGTTTTCATAAACGCAGCGTCGTCTCTTGCGTTTGCGTACCGGATTTATGTCTTAACATAAACGCGGACTTAACTTGTTAGCGCGATGGGGTCTAAGAAACTGTCGAAATGTGTTATTTATGGCCGATTTAACTTGCGTTAGCTAACACAAAAGATATAGACTTGGCCCCCTGAACTCTACTAAGTAGAACGCATATATGTTGAAATAATGTCACTTCAAAATCATGCCGTTTCAAATATACATTATTAAAAAAAAAGTTTTCTTAGGGTTTCCAAATTTGAATATCAATTGTCTATACTCGTATATGTAAAAATCAATGTAAGTTTCTTTGTTTGCCTTCGATTTTCTCAAAAATTACTGGACCGGTTTCGCTGAAAACAGTTTGTTCTTATTAGTGCCGGGAAGATTTAGAGAGTAGTTTGAATAAAATCCAATATGTAAAACTGTTGTTATAACGTTTTAAAATCAGTATGAAAAACATTGAGCCCGCCATGTTTTATTTAGGTTAGGCCATAGATATAACACTCTGGTTAGCCACAGATTGCATATTTAAAAGAAGGTTTTTTGGGCAGAATATTTCAAAATGGAAAACACGAGTAGGTACCTACTTAAGAACTTTATGATTTAGATATATTTTGAAAAAAATAAACGTTTGGAATGAAATAAAATATTCAAATGAATTTTTTTATTTATTTGGAGATAGTTACTATCGCTGTCAAATCAATTATTATACCCGCGCAAGGCCGGGTACACGTCAGCTAGTAAACAATATAATTTCGGGTGTTATGTGATGTGGTTTACGTAAAATTTTAATTCTAAAATGAAAAAATATATAATTTTCTGTACAGATAATGAATGTATGCCCCCGTTCTTCCGTTGGTGGTAAATGGTCAGCATCATCAATAAAATGATTTTTTTTTATTAATAAACCTTTGTAATTTTTTCTACTTATTTATTTTCGACCGGACCGGTTTCACCCTATCATCCTATGACGAATGTCTTTATATAATTTAAAAAAAAAACCCCATAGATTCAGTAAATAAACACAATGTAATCCGTCTTCCAGAGGGTAATACCTCGAAAGTAGTTTTCAAAAACATAATAAACAGTACCGTCAGCAATAAAATTAATTTCAAATAATAAAAACAATATTAGAAAGCAGGGAACTCACTCCCGACAACCATGATATATATACCTTAGATTTAGTATTCATTGTACCAGTCTGAGGATGCCCGTTATAGGGTGAAACCGGTCCGGTCGTAAATAAATAAGTGGAAAAAAGTTACAAAGGTTATTTAATAAAACAAAAAAAATCATTTTAATACGGAATTCCACCATGAATTGACAGTTTAAAAATTAGAAATAATATTTATAAATGGTTTTAATATTGTAAATTGTTCATGTAAGTGAGCCTGCTGCTCGTGAATATTTTAAGATATTTGTTTTAATTTGCATACATATAGTATATCTGTTATTTTCTAATTATATTAGGTTAGGTTAGTTAATGTAAAGCGCAGTTGAGGTTATAATTTCTATAGCGCAGCTTCACAAAACTATAGAAATTATGTTTTTTTATATATGAATACCGCACAAGAGTCCCAACTGCTCCCAATCGTCTGGAGCCAGTGGGACCATGGCATCCTTGGGGATGTTGTGAGGCTGGAGACAGTGGGAGGGAGAGGGGGGGAAGGAAGGTGGGGAAATACCTGGCTATTCAGATCTCGTCACCAAATACGGCTAAAAGGAATTTCAAGCAACGTTTCAATTATGAATGGTGGTATTTTACCAGAGAGTATCTTCCACTCTGGAACGTGCGCAAATATACTATATATTATTTATTATTTTTTATATAAGTATTGTTATTATTATTATTATTATTTAGCAATCCAAGCAGTTGACCGGGGTTTGATTGAAATGTAAAATATATTTCTCTATGATATATATGATTTCAATTACAAAAATACTCGTATAAATCAATTTCGTAATTTATTTTTACAAAATTAACACTAACGTATAATTATTTTTACGTGGATAGTATTATTTGAACCTATATAAATCTCAACGTGCTCATTAAAATCTGATTTCCGGGGTCTCGGTACAGTGTAGTTTAACCGAGGACATATCAACCAAAAAATCATGCAATCAACCTTGTAAAAGTTACACGATAAGTTTACTTTCTTTTAAATACGTACGCCAGTGTTTCGTGACTAGTAAATTGTCTGAATTCCCTTAAAATCATATAAAATCCGTACAAATAAAGATAATTTCATAATAATAAGTGATAACCGTAGAGCGCCAGTTTCGGCCCTGAAAGCGTCTCGTGTTATCCTTTTGTGGGGCGCCTTGCCAAATGGCTAGTGGCCAAAAAGTGCGTCTTCTTCTCGCTTCTTCCCGCAGAATTAACTTATTTCGGTTGTCCCCAACTCTTCGTCCCTGCGCACTCTTGCACATAATGCACTCTCGCGTCTGTCCGTCCCCGCGCGGCGCATGTGCAGGAAATAAAGTAATTAAAAAGGCGTATTTTTACATTGGAAACGTAGAAAGAATGGCCGCAGTGATTCGGCCGTTACGCGAAAGCCGATGGCGTAACTGAGATAATCAAACTTTTGGAGAATATAAAAACGCTAGCAAATTTACAATTAAGATACTATTTTTCAAGCCGAAGCGGCTTTTAAATAGTGGACATAAGCGTAATTTACATAAGGCACATTATTTTTAATCATTGAAGAAAATAATATTAACAAACCTAAATGAAAGATGAAATCGGACAAAAGGACAGAAACTAAAAATATTTCAGACGCATCTGGGACTCGAACCCAGGTCCTCTGCCTATCCAGGGCAACGCTCAACCGACTTAGCTAATGAGACAAGTTCAATTTGTGTCATCTTCACCGATATCATATCTCAAATTCAAGGTTTGTGAATATTATTTTCCATTTTAATCTCATATTATTGGCAGCTATTTTTATGATGTTTACAAAGTTCTACCCGAACTCAATTGCAAACTTAAACAGTGTCTCGGATTTACATCCGACTTTTTATTTATATGAGACATCTATTGACTTTTTGATAAAAGTCGAAAGAATTCAACTTTTAATTAAAAAAAAAAAACATTATTTTTATTTCAAGTTTAAAAAAAAAGATTTTTAAAAAGACAATCTCCTAACTTACACAAGATATAAGACATAAAGGGAGAAACTGTTGTAAATTTTTGTTTTTTATTTATTCATATTTAGAAGTTTTTGTACAATATTTACTCGATTTTCGACTATCCAACTAAGCACATGCCCGTATTATGGTAGTCGAAATTTGTTGCGTATTATAATATTTGTTGTATACCTATATGTTGTGAAAAAAATGAAATAAGATTTTATTTTCTTCAAAATATGGCCTCATAATAAGAATAGCTGCTTAAACCACTGTTTTTAATAATATCTGCATGTTTCAGAAGCAAAGCTTTCCTTATCAGGATAAATAATATACACGTAGATATTTATATGTTAAAAACAGTAGTTTAAACAAAGTAATTCTTATTAATTTATCAATAGAAATAAAAGCATTTTAAAATTATATAAAGTTACACGTTGAAAGAAAAAACAAAGGTAGAGATTTGTCATAGATATGGGCATACTAGGATGCTAGGTATGTAATAAAAATGAAAATTACTTCAGAGCATTGTGTTAGGTAGGTCAAATCAACAACTCATCTGACCGAAAAGAATCAAATAAGGTTATATTTAAATGCATAGCAATAGCGAGTCGTTGAACATATTGACTTTGTCAGCATTTCCTGATGTTATGTAGATTATGGCCCTTTAATACTTTTCACCCCAAGAAAATAAAAGCCTTTTTTCAGTCCAGCGGGCTTGTACAATATTCCAATACAATAGTCCGGTAGGTTTATAAGGTATTTGGGAAATATTATTTTTACATAAAACCCCCAAAAATCATGCATCAAGATTTAGGTTATAGAAATCTGTTTTCAGGAGCAGCGATAAATGATGAATAGTAAACCTTGCGATATGAAATTTTCCGTTTGACATTTCTGACTAAACTAATAAAAAAAAAATCTTTTCGCGAAGACTTTTCCAAATTTTTATATAAAAATAAAACATGACACCATATTGTGTATTCGTATATTCAAACCATCAAAGCGAACATTTCTCAATCTGGTATTTTACGTTTAAATGAGCCTTGCAGTCTGATGTGCGGTAAAAACTTGATCGTACATGGTTCTACCATTCATTCATTTCCATATATAGCATTCAGCCTTCTTTCATCCTTCACTTCCACGCATAAGGGTTGGTATCAACACACCCTTGTGGACTGATTAGCCACTATTTGTACCCATTATTATTAAGTTGTAAAAACGACCATTTGTTCACTTTCGTATACTCCCGAACGTTCTCGTATGTAGGTATAACAGGAATTGTACGTATTGAAAGTGCTTCCGTCTGGAATGGGGTGAAATAACTCCCTTTTGTGTTCATTTGCGTAGTCAGGATCATGTTTATAAAATTTGACAGGCGTTGGTCAACAGGACGAGCGGAATCCTGACTGTCAATTAGCGCGGAACTACAAGGCGCAGCGTGTCCGGGCAATTTATTAGATTGGTCCGGCAGCCGGACTATAAAACTGGGAAATATGTATCTTTGGACTCACTTTATGCTCACTGAAATGAGACTTTACCGTCATGTTGTATTTACGCTCTTTCAGGAAAATAGTAATGAAAGCCTGGAAAGATATTATTTTGTGGTAAGGGTAAATTGTTAGTAATGCTAGACCATGCATTACATCCAGATATATATTTTTAAATCTGCATATAAAAACTTGCTTCACGAGTCATAGATAAAAAGGGTGTCGTGAAAAAGACACAGGACGAAAAATGGGATTTTTATGGATCATATATCTGAATGACTTTTTAATATTTACATGAAACAATCTACCTTTCTGTATATAACTTGAATTTTAGTAATTCAAAACGAGATGCCCACTAGTTTTGGTGCAGTCGCGTCTTCTTTGGGAAATATTTATTAACAGTTTATTGTACAAATATATATACATTGGAAGTTTAACAAAATGTAAACCAACCAAGTTTTTTGTGTTAACATTGGTTATATACAGGTATTTTGTTTATGAACCTGAGAACAGAAAAAAACTGAACAAGAAAAAAGGGGGAGAGGAAGAGGAAGGTAGGATCGGGACAGGAGATGCTCTTGCGCATGACTTCGATGCGATATTTTGAAAGGTAGTGTGAAGAATGTCGATATTGTTAAATATATGAACTACTGTAAATATGAAATTGAGTGATGTACACAAAGCTTCAATGTTTCATTTGACGGCCCCGTGGTTGAGTGGTCACGATCCTCAGCTACGAATCTGGAGGTTGCCGGTTAAAATCCTGGCGTGCGCGAGTAGATTTTATATGATTAATTTGTGTTATTTCTCAATTTATGCATTTTAAATAACATCAGGGTCATAACAAAATAACAGCAGGAAACTTAATTAACGGAGGACTAAACGCGGTTGGCGCTAACAAAAAGTTGTCCAAAGAAGCGAAGTTAGCAGTTCACAATGGAGTGCTGATACCAACCCTGATGTATGGCAGTGAGGCATGGAATTGGCAGAGGCAGGATAAAAGTAAACTGAATGCTATAGAAATGAGATCTCTGAGGCGAATTTGTGGTAAAACCATGTATGATCATGTGAAAAATATTGAGATTGATAAATAATGGTAGGCTGATGCGTGATAAGCATGATAAGCGTAATGAGTAAGATCAACAAAGGGACGCTTAGATGGTTTGGGCATGTAGAGCGAATGAATGAAGAACGGACTGTAAGAAGAATATAAGACTCGAATTTGAATGGAAGAAGAAGTCGGGGACGCCCGAGGAAAACGTGGCACTATCTAGTGAATCAAATACTTGAGTCGGGCCATGTCAGAAATAGGAATAATTGAAGAGAATGAGGGAAAAGAAAGCAAAAAGTGTATGAGAAGATCGAGTTGTTTGGCGGTCCGTCCTTTCTGCCTACCCTTACAGGGAAACGGCGTAATGGTTACTTAGATAAAATAACATATAGTATATTTACGGCACGTTCCAGAGTGGTAGATACTTTCAGTATCGTCCTGGTGAAAGACCACCATTCAGAATCGAAACGTTGCTTGAAATGGCTTTAGCCGTGTTTGGTGACCAGATCTGAATAACCACTTTCCTCTTTCCCATCTCTTTCCCCGCCCCACTACCTTCAGCCTCACAACATACCCCAATTGGGAATGCCATATTCTCACTGACTACAGATGGTTGGGAGCAGATGAAACTCTCGTGCGGTACTCACATTAAAAACCGATTGGCATCTTGTTATAAATAAAAGTACTAATACACAATGCTACAGAATTTGATTGAATAATTTTCCAATAGAAATACGATATTTTCCAAAATATCGTCTTATATATGTACACTCAATGCGTTCGCAACTTTCAGAAATACTATTTCAATAATTCGTTGAGTACGGTTTAAATACATTAAAATGCCAATAATTTTTTTCGTACAAACTCCTTTCGTTTTACAAGCGTTTTAAAATATCCCGGTTTTATTTCGCGCTCTCTTTTCGGATCGCTTGCAGGGCTGCATTTTCGCTTGGTCTACGTAGCGTAATCAATCACAGGATGGTCGGGGTCACCCCCTAGTTGGGGGACCCCCTCGCCACCCCCAAGCCCCCGACTCCCGCCCACTTCTCCCCACCACCCCCACAACGGGGGCGGGGGTGGGGGTTCATCGCCCGCCCTTCCTAGCCCCGCTCGCCCTAGGACCGGCGACCTCTAAGGCTTTCGAATGACGTAATTTTAACGACTTTTGTTGCCGAAATACACTATTGTTATTTATTACGCGTTTTCTTTTGGAATATTTCTATTCTCTTTTATTTTGATTTAACTCTCCCAAAATTGAAGAAGTTGTGTTCTTGTTTGAAATAAATTATGTTTGATTCCCATATTATGTGATATCATTAATTATCAATTAATTTTTATATTGGTTAATGCACTTAGTTATAGGTTATAGTTACTAAAAAACTGTCTTACGATACATTCTCCACTACATAGATAGATATCACCATGAACAAATTACATATTGTACTTTAACACCTATTTCACAAATACATTTATTCATTTACGTAAGTGATGCAAAAAAATACTATTTCGTCACGTATGTATTATTTACTAAAACGCAAACACTGCATCACTGTTGCACCAGTTGGTTTTACACGGCTTTAATTTTTTAATTTTATTTAATTTGACAAACCTCGTGATCATGTGAATAACGCTCTATTGAATAAATAAAAATACTAAGTTCCATCGTATAGTGATAAAGCCGCTTTGTACTTGTTTTTATTATTTGATTATCGCACAAGAGCCACCAATGCCCGGAACCGGTGAGACTAAGCCATTCCCAAATTGGGGGGAAGTTATGAAAGAAGTGAGGAACGGAAGGAGATGGGAAAGAGGAAAGATAGGATGTGCGTCTTTTTAGATCTTGTAACTAAAGTTTTGATTCCCAATGGTTGTTTCTAACTAGGGCGATAGTCGTGGCATCTAGCACTCTGTAAAGTGAACGTAGATATAACCATACATTTATTAATTTTTTTTTATAGAAAGCAATTACTTTGTGGTTTGACATATTGATGAAATAAAACAATCACTTTTTTTCATAACCACGAAACTTAATTAATTTGTATTAATACCTACCGGTTTTGCTTAACACAAGCATCATCGGGGTACTAAATTAAACTGAGTAATTTCGTGGTTTTAAACAAAGTGATTGTTTTATTTCATTATTAAAATTAATTTCGCTTTCTCTTTGACTGACGGTAATTAGGTACCAATGGGGGTTGGTGTCTGTATATATCCCTCCCATACCCCCTACCCACCCCCAAACACTTCAGTCTCCCGCCAATTTTGTCTGCCTATTTTTACGTTCGGCAGGTTTTTCAGGTTTTGCAGGTTTTTCAGGGGTTTCAGGTACACACGAGTATAATGGCGCATGCTTCAATTTTCATATCGGGTGTTTTTTAACCAGTCGATTTTTGTTTATACCAAGTGTAGTCTATGTTTCATATGTCACCGCATAAAACACGTAATTTTTCTTTGAAGGTAGGATACAATTATTACAATATACGTAAATAAATACACCGATTATATTATTTTGCTAAAAACAAACCATAGGAAATATTAGCTACGTGACTTTTAACTTTATCATATCATAGGGATATTTTACCATGTTACTTGTATTCTTATTACATGTTTGTTTTTATTTATTGGCAAACTATGAATAACCTGTTAAAGGTAAGAAAGTGAAATGACTGTTAAGGTTTTCCAGCTGTTATCACGTCATGATAGCCTCTTTTAAGTTGATTACGCTTTGTATATTTTATATGCATTTTTATTTAGCATGTTGTTTTTTGCTTACTTGGGTAGATATAAAATAAATAATACATGATTAACACAGTGTAGTAAAGTAAACATAATAAAGCTAGCTGGTCTTCACCATAAAGAAACAAGGTTCTTGTGTTTGGTGAGAGAAGTTCGTTAAAAAAATAAAACCATTTAAAAAATATATTGTTTGCTTATAATACAGCATAGAAAATATGAATCATTGTGAAAATAAGTTATCTCTTAATGTAAAAATTTTAATAATTGAAGGATTGAAGGAAACAAAAAAAAAAACAGAAAAAAAACTAATTATTAACCTGAAAAATCATACAAATTGAATAATCTTCCCAGAAAAAATACATGCTGCCGACGGGACACGACCCCGCGACCTTTTGTTTACCGGACAAGTGCTCTACCACTGAGCTACGGCAGGTTATTCATTACCCGCCAAATTAGTCAACATGTACTAGTTCTTCAGACTACAATCATTGCTTATTACATTTTTTTTTACTGGAAACAACCATCTTTATTTTTGTGGGAAAGGCATTGTAAGTGCTAACTCTCTCACTAGGTGGCGTCGAGATTCTATCGAATCTACATTTTATTTGTAAGAATATTTTTTACTTGCCAGATATTATTATTTTAAATGATAAACTAATGTTTTTATAAAAGCTAGTAGTAGAGTGGTAGAGCACTTGTCCGGTAAACAAAAGGTCGCGGGTTCGTGTCCCGTCGGCAGCATGTATTTTTTCTCGGAAGATTATTCAATTTGTATGATTTTTCAGGTTAACAATTATTGCTTGTAATAATTTGTTACCATATTTGTGCTATGCATAAAAAATCTTGTCTTATAAAACATTAGTTTATCATTTAAAAGAAAAAAACTTATTATAATATCACTTGGAAAAAAATGTATATATGTTTATATGCACACATTATATAGATATTAAATATTTTATTTCAATAAATTTCATTTTAAATTATTTATTAGTGTATAGACAGGCATCAGAATATCAAGTTCCTGGTAGTACTCTAGAAATTATTAAATGTGTAACAATACATATTAGTACTCCCTCTCTAAACACGAGAATTTCTCAATTAGGGAGGTTTTAATTAAAAAAATAGAAACTAAAAGGATTATATAAATAAATAAATAAACATTTTTAATACTTACATACTCGTACATATTATTACCATGTAAACAATGTTGTTAATTATGTATAATAAGTATATTTAAAAAAATATATCAAACAAAGGACAGTTTCAGTAGTTTAGGGTAATATTTCAATTTGAGCTGGAATTCGTGGATATTTTCTACAGTTTAATTATTGAAGAAGATAATATTAACAAATCCTAAATGAAACACGAAACCGAAAAAAAAAACAGAAAATAAAAAAGGTATAAGTCGCATCTCGTAGCTCAGTTGCTAGAGCGGTTGCCTCGGTAAGACAGGTCCTGGGTTCGATTCTCAGATGCGACTGATAACTTTTTATTTTCTGTGGTTTTTATCAGTTTCGTGTTTCATTTAGGATTTGTTAATATTATCTTCTTCAGTGATTAAATATTACAATGAGGTTTAAATGTTCAATAAGTTATTAAAATAAATTGAATTTTTTACAGTCTGATTTGAAGTAAGATTGTCAAAGTAAGTTATTACTAGATAGAGTTAGGTATTTTGAGTATGGTTAATGTTCAATTTTGTGGTTATTGTTCTGATGTATTGCGGATTAAGTTTTAAGTAAATTTAACTGTTTTTCTTTAAAAATTTAAATAATTCAATATTTTTTATACGTCTATTGTATGTTGAATATTGTAAAAAGGGTGTCAGCGGAAAACATTGATTTTTTTTTAAATTCTTAAATTACCAATCTTTTAATTATTTTTTTAGCAGATTTGAAATAATATCGTACATCCCTCCTCAGCCAATAATTCCAAATTATGTACATAGATTTTGTATTTTGATATGTTTCAATGATTACGCATTTGAATTAGAACTTTAATGGATTCTGTATTGATTGTTAACTGCAATTCTATTCAATATTTAGTATTAAAACATGGTCTCTAAAATGTGTGTGTGTGTGTTTTTTTTTTAAATTTGAACTGCATAAAATTACATTATTAATCACCGTAGTTGCGCTCAGTCGCAGTGTACTTTTATATGATAATATATTTAATGTTAAACTTTTCCTACAATTGCTCTAAAATAATATTTGAAATATTCAACAAACCTAACAGGTTACATTACAACACCCAGATCGGAATCTCCTATTCGAGGGTATGTCAATGTCTACAAGAGATAAATCTAAATTAAATATTTTCAGAAGAAACAAAAAAATACTTATTCCTCTATTACATTAATGTTTTAAAAATTTGGAATTTATAATCCAGCAAACATTTCCTTTTAACGCATTCATGATCGTATACTATGAAAGTTTTATATTATGTACATAAAAAATTAAAAAAAACAGTGTTATTGATTTCGCCGCGGTAGCAATTCACACGGCGATTCGCGGTATAAGTCGAGTAAGTTTAACTACAGACAATAATGACTAAAAAAAGTTTTGTTATCATAATAAGTATTTTTGTGAACACGGTTATGGTGAATTGAATATTCCTATTGGGGTATGTTGTGAAGATGAAGGGAGTGAAGAACGGAAAGAAATTGGAAAGATGAAGGTGCTTACCTGGATATTATTATCACCAAACACGGCTAAAAGTCATTTCAATGAACGTATCGATTCTAAATAGTGATACCGAGTATCTATCTATTACTCTGGAACGTACTCCAAATTAACAAACGATATAAAACATTTAGCTTAATAAAACGTGATATGAGATATTCAAAATGACCAGCAGTTTCAGTTAAACGTAACTCTTATTACTTGTGTCTAGAGTTCCAATACACTCATTGCGTCCCAAGTTTGGATAATTCCTTTCAGGAATTAAGAGCCATCAATTCAAATAAAGAAGCGTCGTATTTCCCGCCGTCACGTGACGGCCGTGAAGTGCGCGCGCACCGGAAACCGGAAACCACTCTCGGCGTCGGCGTCGTGGTGACATTCATGTGGTTATTTTTATTTTTCTTCAACTTATTCCAAACAGAACAACATACCATAACGATGGATCGGGGAGCGACAAAACTTGCAGTTGGAGAATGCTGACGGATATTGTTTTAACATTCTCTTGATTCAATGAATGAATTTAAAATGTATTTCGTGAGCATACTAAGACTGAAGTTTGCATAGACACACGGCTTCGCACGTCAGATTTTTTTAACCTATATGAAACAAAACATTCTTTAAAAATAAAATAAATTCGGTAAGTCCATTATATGTTGTTTTATAAAAATAACTAAAAAATTGTAATTGAATGTTTTTCCTACTGGTTTGGGAATCACCGTTCTTTCATCAGGAATAAATAGATACTAACTGAATATTATTATAAAATCATAGGCAATACATTAGATTTTGGAATGGGGTTGGAAGAGTAACTTAGTAAGTAAGTTGGAAGGGTTTGAAGGGGGTGGGGGAAGAGACAGATGGTGTAGAGAAAAGGAAGATATTCAAAATAGGACTCTAAGAACCGCAGAACTTCAATGAACTATCGTTTTGATAGATATACTCGTACTTCCATAAATATTCTTTATATTAACAATAAAGGAAAACAATTAGACAATTTAGAAGGAATAATGAAGACATGGTTAATAATCATAAAAATAGTCATACTTCGACCATCACTTCAACACCTAATGTATTGATCATGATTTTTTAATAATATTAAGTTAGTATATGTATTCTTAATCATCGATGAAGAAACAATGATGGCGTAACCGATAGGAAAAATACTCAATTAAAGTGGTGTTATACCAAATGAATTTATTTTACAATGAACAACCACAAAGTATTAGCTGAATGCAATAGTAAAATATACTTAAAAATGGAAAAAAATCTCAAACTGCCAACAAGTAAAGACATTGACTTTTCATTGTACGCTCATTATATCTATATTATTCAAAACAAATTTATTCATATATTTTTTTTTGGAATAACTTATTGTAGCTTATAAACCTGATTGTAATATATTTTTAATCATTGAAGATAATATTAACAACCCTCAAAATGAAACATGTAACCGAAAACACACGGGACCTCATGGTCTATCTGGGACTTTGCGCTCTAATCTACTCAGCTACGGCTAAACCGATCCGTCCCGTAATTTCTAAGAACCTTTTTTTTTTACACGAATACCGCACAAGAGTCCCAATTGTCTGGAGCCAGTGAGACTATGGCATCCCCAATTGGGAAATGTTGTGAGGCTGAAAGTATTGGGAAAGGGAAGGAGAAGGGGGAGAGGAAGTTGGGGAAATACCTGGCTAATCAGATCTGGTCACCAAACATGGCTAAAAGCCATTTCAATTCTGAATGGTGGTCTTTCACCAGGGCGATACTGAGAGTATCTTCCACTCTGGAACGTGCGCAAATATACTATATATTATTTTTAATTCATTAATTGTGAAACAGAACAAATTAATTAAATAAAATTTACTTGCGCACGCCGGGATTTGAACCCGCGACCTTCAGATTCGTAGTCGAGAACCTTATCCCTCGACCATGGAGGCAGTCTGTTAATATCATCTTTAATTAATTTCCTTTTTTTACTGCTACTTTATTATCATCACTACAAGATTCTACCAAAATTTACATGTAATCTTTTTAGATAGTGTCTTGGATATACCTATCCGATTTTTATTTATGTAGGACATCTTTATTATTTAATTATTATCGCTCTTGCTAAATTTTACTCTTACTGTTTTTACAGATATGTCTTATCAAAAGCGCTTTACAAAGATGAAAATATCTTCGAACTGTATACGAGTAATTAGTCAATGTGGGTTTATAAAACTTTTATTTTTTAAGTATTAAAAAACGTTGTTTGAAATGGTATAAGCTGTGTTCACTGACCATATTTAAATAGCCAGGCTCTTTAACCTTCCTCTGGACCAACTCTCCCCACATACTTCATTCAATCTCAAAATTCAGAGTAACGCTGACTCAAAGGAGGAGCACTTTGTGGCGTCATTATTAATAAAACAAATGAAAATTACTTTGTAATCACCACTTTATTACTATATTCATATCAATATGTTTCGAAAACGAAGATTTCCTCATCAGGAATATACAGAATACATGTTTTATTTAATTCCTCATCAGGAATATACAGAATACATGTATTACATGTATTCTGTATATATGGCATATACAGAATACATGTATTACATGTATTCTGTATATGCCTGATGAGGAAAGCTTCGCTTTCGAAAGACGTTGATATGTACATATTAATACAGTGGTGATTACAAAGTAATTTTCAATTCTTTTATTAATAATGACGTTAGAAAGTGGATACCAATATTTTGAAGAAATTATGAATAATAATAGTTTAGTAATAATAATTTCATAAAAATAATAATTTACAGTGGTTTTAAATAAAGTAATTGTTATTAATTTAATGAATGATAACAGTTAATTTAAAATTTTAAAAAAAATCCCTCAACATTAATTCAGCCTCCTATTTTACCTGTGAAAAAATAGCACACATGAATTTCATCAAAGGGGAGATATTGATTATTTTTGTAATTTCTGTAATTTTTCAAGCATTAAGTTCATAAAAGTACAACCAAATTAAATGTATTACATAATTATACGACATGTACAATGTAAATCTCAATTAAGCACATTGTGAACGTGATTAAATATTGCACGAATGCCGTTAACAGTTTAACAGTGTGGCATCATTAGGCTACAATTTAATAAGTCTGTACAATTAATACTGTCGGACCTCACAGGCAGAGATGACTATTGAATCGAATCCAAGTCGTGACCAAAGATTTTCTGATGACGTTTTTCTTTTAAATTCTACAACGGCTTATCATTCCTTGATGACTTTAGTAGTGTAGCGGGAAAAGTAGTAAAAATAAATAAAAGCCAGTTTGCACCCAGAGTTAACGGCTTTTTATTAAATGAATGTGTGTGTACGAGTATATGTCGCCGAGACTAAAAAAAAAATCGAAAATAATATTTATAAAAATACTTCGTGGTGCCTTATTTAAGTACTAAACACTTTGTTTTCATAATCCAATTTGTATCCTGATGAAGGAACCTTTGGTTTTAAAACATGTTTATAATGTATTATTAAAAACTATGGCTAAAACGGAGGGTTTATTTTTATTTACGAAAATAATAACATCAAAATGTACGCTTTGAAAATTTATCTTATCTATAATAGTGATATATCTGAACTGATTAATGCGTAGAGGACTGGAAATGCATGACGAGAAGTCTGACAGTCTGAATGAAGGAAGAATGAGTGTATTTTATAAAAAATGTTATGCTTTGGTATCAAATCATAAGATTATAAACTATGAAATGTAACCATTAACGAATTTCTTTATCTACATAAAATGTAATCTTAACGAACTCAAACTCTCTTCTCTATAGATAAAAATGAATGTTTGTCTGTGTGTCCTCGATTTTATCGAACATTACTGGATGGTTTTGCTGAAAATAGCATAGTTTGTTTTTATTAGTGTCGGAAAGGTGTAGAGAGTAGTTTGAATGAAATCCAATATATAAAACTGTTGCTATAACGTATGAAAAACCCGCATTGAACCCGCCATGTTGTATTGAAGTTAGCCCATAGATATACCACTCTGGTTGGTCACAGATTACATATTCAAAAGAAGAAGTTTTTTTGGTATAGAATATTTTCAAATTGGAAAATACAATTAGGTATCTACTTCAAAACTTTATTATTTAGATATATATTGAAAAAAAAGTTTGGAATAAAAGAAAAATTTTTAATGAATGTTTCTTTGTTTCAATGTTAAAAAAAATCTCTAGCAAGGCCGGGTACACATCAGCTATTAAAATATATATATATATATTTTTTTTAAAATCTATAAAGTAGAAAATTCGTTGATAGGTAGATATCTGAAGCAACTCAAAAACTTTCGAAATGTCAGGCTTGTACGTGTAATTTATATCCATATTTTCTGTTTGGACAGCCCAACTAGTTGTGGTTTGCACCGTCATTTCCACCATAAGCTCAGCCATGTGGTAAAACTATCCAGTTCGCAAAATATGTTTCGTCGTTATAAATGTTTCAAATATCCATTTAACTGTCTGTTTTACTTAGGCATCAGAATAATATAAATAATTCTCGTAAAAAAAAATAACGAAAATTATTAAAAATATGCTTTTCATTGTTTTTGTTTAGGCCACTGTTATTTATTTCATATAAGATTTAATTACGCAAAATTAATTGTAAACCATTATATACATTGATTTGTAATGATTGCAACTATTTTTACATCGGAAAGACTTGTCGAAATTTCAGTATTAGAGTTAAGGAACACCTAAGGAGTTTAAATAATAACAACTATTCTGAATTTGCAAATCATATTTTAGAAACCAATCATTCGTTTGATATAAATAAAGGTTTAAAAGTTTTACATACAAATACAACTGGTTTACAATTAGATAAATTTGAAATTTTAGCAATAAGAAAAAGTGTTAATAGCGAATTAAATTTAATAAATAATCAAATATTTTTAAATCTCTTAAATTTTTTTTCATATTAATATTAATAATAATAATTTTTATTTATATTTCTAATTTAAATGTATTATTCATTGTTTTATAATTATTTTATCATTAACATTTTTTATCTGTTACTTACCTACTTTAATTCATTTTTGTTTATGCTCATATTTTGTATATTCTTAAATTATTGTTTTAAATTTTTTATAATTTTTCTATACTTGTAATTACTTTT
This sequence comes from Halesus radiatus, assembly GCA_022606495.2. Taxonomy (NCBI): domain Eukaryota; kingdom Metazoa; phylum Arthropoda; class Insecta; order Trichoptera; family Limnephilidae; genus Halesus; species Halesus radiatus. The sequence continues at coordinate 50,552 of JAHDVE020008825.1, read as the reverse complement.
TAGTATTCATTTATTCGTGAAGATGATAGCATTGCTATCGAAACATGTAGAAATATTTATATATTTTAATTAAACAAAGTGTATTTTCAATTATATAATTAATTGTAAACATTTATTATTATGAATAGATTATTTTAAATCGTAAGTTTTCCCATGGGTGACTATTATCTTTTTGATTTCGTTCAATTTGGGATATTTTGCTGGATATTTATGTAAAATTACCACAGAATTAAAATCAATATTTTCCTGAAAAAATCAATTAACTCCAATAACCACGTTGGTTTAATGTGATCGAAAAATTTTATTTTTTTAAATATGTATATTCGTATGAAAAGAATTTTAAAAAAATGTTACGAAATTTAAGGCAAAAAGAGGGGAGATGGGTGACAAGTTAACTTCCACAGGTTAGGTTAGGTCTGCAAAATGTCTTGACCACAAAATACGTCAGTGGTTCTAGATCAAACTAACACGATAAATGCAAAAATGAAATTTCTCAGTTTGAAATTTTTAATTGTCCCAAAAAGACATCGAATAAAAAGATAGCGGTAGCAATTGAGACTCAAACCCAGGACCTCGTAGTCTATCCGGGACCTTGCGCTCTAATCCACTGGGCTGCAGCTACCCCCAATCCTTTTTTTATGATTTATATCATTTTTATCGGTATCATACTTCGATTTCTACGAATGGTCAATATCATCCTCAATTAATTACTGTATATTTTTGGCTGCTACCTTTTTACCATTTTTATTTTTATCAAGCAAGGTCCCTGATAGACTACGAGGTCCTGGGTTCGAGTTCCATTTGCTACCGATATATTTTTTTTGTATTTTTTCGGTTTCATGTTTCATTTTGAGAGTTTATTTTATTTTATTTGAGTGCATAAAACAGGCAATATGCCCAAAACTTACATACATGAATGTTTGAGAGTTGTTGATACTGTCTTAAATTATTAAAAATATATTATCATGAGGTTTATAAACTTCAATAAGTTATTTTAAAATTGAAAAAAATTATAAGTTATACCAGTTTCTTTGGTTTAGTGGATAATTTGTATTTGCCGGTGGATCATTGTCAAACAATGGGACACACAAAGCGTATTAATATCATATACAGGGTGGCGCAAAACTACCGTTATGGCTTGGAATGAAATGGTATAATCAAGCCGTTGTTGGTAGTCTATCGGCTTTAATTCTTGCACAAGCTGAACCTTATACGGGAACATGTGCAATGTGGCCAAAATCCTCTGAACGGACCTCCGCGATAGCCCCAGTTGTGCCGAACGTCTTCTTGTTGATGTTTCTGGACTGTCCTGCACACTATCCACAACACGTTGGATATTTTCTTCCGTGTGGACCGTACGTGGTCTTCCGGTACATGGAAGGTGTCTTACTGTACCATGTTATCGAAAATTTGCAACCAGACGGTTTATTGTTGGTGCTGAAGGTCCAGTATGCACATTCATAAAACGACGATAAGCACGCTGCGTCAAAACAATTGACAGTTGATTTTCAAAATAAAATTGAACAATTGTTGATCGCTGTTCTGTTGTGTAGTGTACCATTTTCCAAATTCCCCGAGTTTTCTTCAAAAAATTCTGAAATAAAAATAAAAAATATAAGTAAATTTAAAAAGTTATTAAACATTCAAACCATAACGGTAGTTTTACGCCTCCCTGTTGTACATTATTCAAAATAATTTAATATGACTAGTGCAAAACACATTTTTTGTGTTGAGTTTTTTTTTATTAATTTTTTTATGTTTTATCTTCTATAGAAGCGGACGCTTGTGTTTAAAAGAGGAGTGAGCATCATAATAATCCGTATATTTCGAAACTACAATTAATTTTGTTTAAGGAAAATGCACATACATTCATATCCTCCAGAAATTTTTAATCGACTTTCGAAATACCTATTACTATAATAAAATTTATTGTGCTGTTTGTATTTGCCATTATTGCAGCATTCTCGTATCATTTACGTCTTACAATTTGACCAATGTTTATTTACTTATTTATTTACGGACCAATGTCCAATTACACAAAATACATAACACGAAATGAAATAAACAAGAGCTATAGAAAAATAACAGCACATACATAATACAAGAATGAAGCATTGACAAAAAGAGGACGAAAATATACATTTGAGAGAACACTCGAGTCAAAGCCTGAACATGGTTTTAGTAGAGTCCATGATTTAGAGTTATAATTTCGTAAAACCATGTTATGTTATCAACTCTGTGATTGCTAGTCATAATTCTGGAATCAACTCCCATCTACCTCTTAACAAATTTTGTTACAATTTATCATGTTTATTAAATTTCTACTATAGGATATATTCTTTACTTTTAATTATTTTTTCTTATACATGCATATTATGTTAGATAAATTAAGCTTTTCAATTTGACTGACCTAAAATGGAAACATCCCAGTTAGACAGTCAAAGTTTTCTTACTGTAAAATATTTTTTGAAACTAATAAATAATTAAAAATAAAATAAAACAGGATTTAATAGGTCAGTATTTTTGTCACAAAAATAAATATATCCCGAGACGTATAATAAATAATATGCAATCACGCATAAAAACAATGGAGTACAAATTCCATTAGGAGATAATATTTAAACAGAAACTCGTGAAAACTTGAAGAAACGGACACTTAATCACAGAATACAAAAACAAGTCATTAAAGAATACAAAATCTCAACAACCCAAGGAAATATTAGCTGTGGTAATAATAATCTACTTTGTCGCCAAAGAAAAATTCGCCTTGCGAGCAGATGCTGATAGGCTAATGTGCTCGGGCGGAATGCAGTGCCTAGTGCCTAGTGCCTAGCTAAGTGATTATAGGGACAGGCCTTGCATCAACAATGGGAATTCATCTTTTCTGAGCGGAATACGCCCCTTCACAAGTGCATCGAGAACACGGAAGAAATAATGTGCATGCTGGGGGGAAAGGGATGATTGCGGTGACCATGCAGCCTTGAGTATTATAAATTGTGTTGTTTTTAATAATAGCTTTTTTTATCTTTAGTGCAATTATGTTTAAAAAAATAATCAAAATCACGCATATATTATTTTTAATCTTTTTTTCTGAAAATCAAACAGCTGATTTTTTCTGGCTATCTCAACATGTTAGAGTCGAGATTTCTGCTAACAAAATACGAAAATTGCAAAAGTAATTGAACAAAACATAAGAAGCCTAATTGTTTGTCAAATGTTTTTAAGCTTTTGAACAGAAAAAAGATTTACATAAGATAAAGAGAACACAAAAATATTCTAGAGACAGACCATTTGTATTATACATAATTAATACAACAAGACGAATACAATAAAATATACAGTCGGTAGCATCGCTAGTCTAGATTTTGTGAATACCAATAATTCTGTGGATTAATGATAACTGTTCGATCGTTCTTTAATTTACCGCAAAGTTAACCATGTCAAGCAGTACAAGAATTTTTTATTTACAGACTAGATCAATTCTTTAAATTGAAAAAAAAAATTCAATTACAGTATGTGGATATATTATGTAGGTAACTTTTAAAGAATATTCCATTTTAAATCCACACAGTAGGAGATATTATATATTCCCCTGACTTTACACATTACATCAGAATCAGTTTCAGGATGAGGTTTCACGTAAAAAAAAAACTTTAAAAACAATGTGAATCAATTGTTCCAGGATTATTGGTCAACTTTAAAATACCCATCTGTTATCTACACCGGCTTAAAGGTAAGTGGATGTATCTACAGCGAGGAGGCAGTGTAGGAAAACCTACTCGTGGACTCGTACTACAACAGGGCCCCTCTGAACAACTGATGAAACAAAGGTAATTCTTCGGTACTGGGTCAACAAAGAACTTCTGTGTACAGAACAAGGAAATATTTCTTTTGTCCCGTGTAAGTGTGCTCCTTCTTTGTGAATCTGCCAGTGATTTGGCTTATTCTGTAGAAGAACTACGTGATGATTAAAAGTAAAGAACGCTTGAAGGGATTTGGCACAAAAATGGCAGTTTAGAAAATAATAATTTTTGGGGCGTATTCAAAACAATCAATTTTTAATTGCTTTGTGAAAATTGTTTTAATTTTTTTTTAATAATAAATCTTCTTCTATTTATGCTCTTTCTTATCACTGGTTGGCTATACACTATACATGCATCCATCGAACTCTTTCAATCATCAGGGCTACATTTGTATAAGTCTTCCTCTGCTGCGTCCTCGATCAATGTTTTTTTCCTGGATTATATTAGCTGGATATTGTATTTTTGGCGTCTCTCGCAAAGTAACCAAGATATTGGAACATATTTTTAATAAAACTTTCCCGAGTCTTAATAGGGGATGAATATTCTTGCTGAATTTTACACATCATCTTTAACTTTGTAATTTTATGGACAACAATTAAAACAGGTTTTTTTCTTGAAAAATGTCAGAGCTCTACAATAGTAAAATAACACGTACTTTAGTGCAAGGTTTGTGAAATCAACATAATAATACTAAAAGTGTATGTGTCGTTATTCACAGCAACTTGTACTAGGATAAACTGCATCCCTTATAAGACACTCCAATACATTACTCGTTTCTTGATCGATCACCAAACGCCAATTGGTCAGTGATGACAATCGCTCCAGTAAAAAGGGTCGGGGTGAAAAGGTGGGGAGAGGGTCTGTTAGGGTGCCAGGGGGAAGAAAGGGGAAAATAAGGTGGGAAGGCTTCTTGTCCTAGGCTCCAGGCACGAGCTGCGGTTGGGGGAGGGAGCGGGTTTGGTGGGGACGCCGTTAACGACCTCGGCGTCGGGCGTCGTAACGTCTTGCATTGTGCAGCGAAGGCTTTGATACCATTTTTATATCCTATGCCAATACAAGATTTACTGTGGCAGATATATCTCACCTACTTGAAAAGGAATTACTCAAATAAATATCGAGTTTGAGATTAGAACTTGAGTCATAAATGTTGCGAGACCGTAAAAGTTCTTCTTGGAAAACCACTCTTCGCCACATCCAACTATGATGCGCCACAACATGATCATATAAATAAACGAGATAAAAACGAATCATTATTATCAACTGAATTATATCGCTTAAATTATAACAAAATCTTTAGAGAATTTAAGGGAAAAAATAATTGATTGAATAAATATCGATAAAAACCCTTCACATATACAAAAGCGCCAACTCTGAATATTCATAAAATTTAATTATTGTAGAAATTAATATTAACATAACTTAAATGAAACATGAAAAAATAACAGAAAATAAAAAGATTTCAGTCGCATCTGTGAATCGAACCCAGGTCCTCTACCTATCCGGGGCAACCGCTTAACCAACTTAGCTAATGAAAATTAGCATAAATTGAACTGGTCTCATAGAATGATTAAATATTAAAATGAGGTTTTTAAATCTGAATAAAAATAATTAATAATTAAAACTTGAGTTCATATAATCCTTCGTGATTTTTAGTATATTCTTCGTTAAGTCTTATAAAGTAATGTAAACATCGAAAAAGCAAGGTGTAGTTACTTTTTTTAAAGATTCTTATCTAAATTAAAAATAACAGACTTCCGAAGGTTATAAAGTATGCACGGGTAGATATTTTTATTTGAGGAACAGCCCCTTAACGAACGGTTTTAATGAATCCGTCTAAAAAAAGGTACGAATGTTTTGGCCATTACTAACCCCTTCAGACATAAACCGCTAGTGAGCCAGCGAGGTTAGTAAAGAGAAGTTTTATGATAAGTTTCTTAAAGCACTAGTGCCTACCTGTTTTAATGAAGGTAGAATACATCAGTCATATTTCTCTATTTCCTTTATGGTTTAGCGATTGAGACAGGGACCAACTTGTGGATTCGATTACCGTTAAAAATTATGTCGACGATGAATTTCCTCGTTGTGCCAGTAAAATTGTTAAAGCGGTGACACATTTAATTCATTTTATAAATTCGCGCGATTGATCGTTATTTAATGTTATGTAATACGTCTAAGCCAGATTCCTTGAACGCTTGGATAACATTACAATTACATAAGCTAGAGCAAGATTGTAATATCATGTTTAGGTTGAACTAAATTCCTGAACGCGCATATGGTTGTAGCCTAAATTACCTAAAACATACTACCTATTATCTATAGGAAAATTACTTTTATTTTCAATGCAATAGTGCTTCTGTGTTCTGCCAATAACGGATTTATACATAACTGGCATTTAATGCATTGATATCACATTTTTCTTCATTCCTTCTCCACTTTATAAAAATCCAAATTCCGTCAAGACCAAACAGATAAACCGATTTTTATTTTTAATTTGCCCTCATGCAGAACCAACCTTAAGATAAATTTTCCAATTCCCCCTATTTGTGCGCAATGTAACGCACAATTTAATAACATCTACATTCTTCACAATACCCTTTCAAAATATCTAACAGAAGTAATGCATACGACAACAAATTGATGCACGACTATAAAATGTATGGAGAACATCTTCTGTCCCCATCCTACCTTCCTCTTCCTCTTTCCCATTCCTTCTTACTTTTTTTTCTTTTATTAGCTTCACAAATAAATAAAAATCTCGACGGCCGTAATCTCTTTAAAAATTTGATAATTAATCATTTTGTTGCTACCATGATAAATAATAAATAAATCTCCCAACCCTTCCCTTCTCCCCCTCATACGTCCTTCAAAAACAATCTCCAAATGGGATCATCACAATTCAACTGCAAATATTTCACAAGTCTTTGGCTGTATATAATGCCGCCCGTACGTCAGTCGCGTACGGTAATATGTCGGCAAATGAATGCAGAGTTATAGTGTAACTGCGCTGCGTACGAGGATCTTCGGTCCAGCTCGTCAGCGCTGCGCCGTCGGTCGACCGACGCACTTACCAATTATTTGAGAATATTCAGTGCGACGCTGATCGTGATGAACTGATGGGTGTGCGTGTGTACAGTTTTATGAAATGAATATTGATACAGAGCGGCTTATCACTGAGGTGCATCTTCGCCCACCCATTTGGGACTTATATCTCCTATACTATACAATTCAAAGGCGGGTTTATGTTTGTTCACACTTGAAAAGTCGGGCGAAATCGGCGAGGCGCTGTGGCTTCATCGCGTAGACTGACGGTCAGCGACCGATGTACACGATTGACGTACTACTACCACCAGGGCCGGACCTATTCAGGCGCAATTGTAGCAGTTGCTCAAGGCGCCATCTTTCCAAGGTGCCAAGGCAATGATAATATCTAAACCTAACACAGCGCCATTGAAGTGATTATGAGCGACAAAATTTTGCGTGCGCCAGGCGCCGTTTGTTTGCCTAGCGCTACTTCAAGTCTTTAACGTTAAACGACAAAATCAGTAAATACCATAAATAATAAATAAACCGTAATTTTAACATTATTTAATATTACAATGCTACGAAAAATTTACGACGTCATCAATATTTTTAAACATCTGTGAGCAAGTTGCTAGAACTTTTAGACATTATTCTTGGAACATTAATCTTCATGCATCATTAACTGCATACACGAAACACATGGGTTAACGAATGCACATTTTATGTGATAAGTGCAATGTGTGCATTTCAAATTAAAAGGGTTGCTTTACGTTCTGATGTAGGTACTTTCTTAATGCTCAAAATGAATTTGAATTCGAGACACTTACGAATTGGAACTGCCACTGAGTGCTCAGCTATAGCCTCTTTCTCTGTTAAGAAAGAGATGTAACAAGAAATCTATCAGAATTATGTCATTGAAATAATTAGTAACCCCATGATCAAACTTCATTTACGTGAGACGATATTTTTTTTAATGTGTAGACCTATCTGCAGGAACTAGTGGGACTATGGTATCCCTAATTGAGGTATGTTGTGAGAATAAAAGGAGTTATGTGAGAAGCAAAGAGAGAAGAAGAAGGTTCAGAAGTATCTGGCTATTCAAATCTGGTAACTAAACACGGTTAAATCCGTTTAAAGCACCGTATAATATCCTCTACTAGTTATCTTATACAAGATATATCAGCACGTTACCCGATAGACATTATTGTTATCCAGCGATTCCTGAGCACATTCGAAGTAAAAAAGTAGATGTAGTTTTGACGTCCGATGATTTAAAAAAAAACAAATTAAACCGAAAACACACATTTCCTTGATTAAATAAAATACACTTTTTTAAACTCTATTCCGCTTTTATTTTCGAATGTGACCGGTTTCAGACTGGTACATTTAATTCTCAAACTATGGGTTATATACAATTTCCTTCACACGTCGCCACTAATCACACTGTAACACGTCGCAACGGATCACGTGATACGCGGTCCATCTCATCTGTACGGTGCTGCTGGAACGTGATGGAGTGTGTATCATGTGATACGCTCAGATGTACCCAGGGGTAAGAAGTGTGAGGGGAAAAAATATATTTTTGAAAAAAAAAATGTCATCGGAAAGCAAAATGACACTTAAAATACGCTCAGGAATCACTGGTCAAAGTCTGACGGGTATGTGCCGATACAACCTATATAATGCCAAATGATCTCAGTTAAAATGTAATTATCACAAACATTGCGCAGCTTAAACAAAAACATTATAAACTGGATAAGAATAACATTAACCTTTTTTTCTCGGAGATAATCACTCCGTGCATCTTCTTCCCCCTTTCTATTCTAAGACCCTGTGAACCCTTGGCCGATCGCCTCCCCTCCGCTTCCCTCCCCTCCTCCATCCGCCATCCTAGACCCGGGAGACCTGTCAAAGGCATGATTAATTAACACACAACAGAGAAGAGTGTGAGAAGTAAGAAGTGAGGAGAAGATGGAAAAGAAATGACTCTTTCGTTACGATTGTCTCAAAGTGAAGAAATTAAAAGAATTCCATCTTTTGGCAACTCATTTTTGGTTCAACAACAAACATGGAACTTTTAACAAATGAGAGTTGTTTAGATTATGCCAGATAGGAATAACTTTTAAATTCTTTAATTCTGAGTTTTGGTTTACTTAAGGGGGAGAGGGATGTCGGAGAGGGATCGTAATACGATAAACATAATGTTTATAAACAGAATATATTTTAAAAATCTACTCGTACATAGGCTTAGCATTTAACAAAATATAATTAGAAATATGACTGTTTCTGACCGTCCGACACATGCTTTACAGAATATTTTTAAATGTTGAATATCCTCAAAAAATACTTTCAAGGTTTTTATTGGGAAATTTAAAAAAATATATATAATATGGTGAAGTTTCATTTTTTCGTAAACACTAACTTTAATATATTTCTTAATGCGGATTACAAAACTTTGGTTGAGTTTATTTAAATAAAAAAATACATATATTATTTTAAATATTTTTCTCCACTTTTTAAAAAATTATTTACAGATATTTTATATTTTGTAAAACATACGTAGGACGGTCAGAAAAAGTCATATTTTTTATTTGATTTTGATAAATGTTAAGATTATGTAAATTTAAAAAAATAATTTTCTCTTTATAAACAGTATATTTATCGTATTGCGTAATAATATTATCACTATTTCGAATTAATAAATAACCAATCATTGAATAAAATAATATTAACATAACATAAATGAAACATGAAACCGGAAAAAAACAACAGAAAATAAAAAAGATTTCAGTCGCAGCTGGGACTCAAAACCAGGACCTCTGCCTATCTAGGGCAACCTCTTTACCAATTTAGCTAATGAGACCAGTTCAATTTTTGTCATCTTCATCGACATCATATCTCAAATTCAATATTTGTCATTATTATTCTCCATTTTTAATCCCACATTATTGGCAGCTATCTTTATGATGTAGATATGTAATAAATAACCCCCCCCGACGTCCCTCTCTTATCTTTGGTGGCTTGCTTGGCTATTCATTCTAAATAATAATTTTGATTACTAAACAACAGTAAAAAATAATTAACTTGCGTTAACTCTCCCAATTTTAAATGTGTCGTGAACGTTCTGCGGCGAATTTATAGATCATCCTTTCCACGAGCATGATCTTTCGAAGTCTCTATTGTAAACCACAACTTGTAAAATGTATGCCGCAATGCCACCAGCATGACATTAAGAAAGTCTACATTTATCTAGGTTGTTGGCAGATGAAAATAATCATATACTTTTTGCAATTATTGTTGAAGATTGCGATAAAACTGGGAATAGAACGAGGAGGAAATCATTTTTATTTAAGTGAATTCCGCACAGGAATCACACTCGCATTAATTTCGAATCGCAAGAAGGCACACAGTGAGACTATGGCACTCCCAACTGAGGTATGTTGTTGTGGGGCTGAGAGGACTGGGGAAGAGAAGGAGATGAGAGGAAGTTTGGAAAGTATCTAGCTATTCAGATCTAGTCACCAAACACGGCTAAAGTAATATCAAGCAACGTTTGGATTCTGAATGGTGATCTTTCACCGGGGCAATACTGAGAGTATCTTTCATCCCGATATGAAAAATTATTACATTTGCTTCAAATATTGATAAAAGTTAAAAAAGAATAGGCTCATCCCGTGATGACATAAAAACAAATCAAAGTGGGTGAGGAAAGTCTGGATATTCAGAAATATTTAATAATGATAGAATAAAGCAATGTTACGAATTTCAATGAAAGAAAATACCAAAATCAATTTTTTAATACCACCAAAGTATACCTAGCTACTGCTAAGGGTAATCAAGAGGGTGACATAATAATAAACGGGATGGTGGCAACGGCTACTATTGACTCTGCTACAGTTGAACAGTTATCATTACGTCAGTGAATAGTAAATCTACGTTTTTCCTTATTTTTGCCAGTTTAATGATGCCTTTAAACAAGTTTTTATGTAGAGTCATATTCCAAGAAAATTAATCGGATCATGCAAAATCGTTTATACGTATTTGAGCGGTGACTCTTACCGGACAGTAGGTAGGTACTCACAATAAATATTGAAATTTCCACTTACAGTAATGAAAAAAAAATGTTCCAATTTTTCAATATATAAGTACTTGCTTGAAACAGTTATTTTTTTTGTTCAATTGAGTATCTAGTTAAAAAATCAACCGAATAAATCAATTTTTTTTTTCGTCAAAACAAGCCCCGGTTTACTGATATATAGTACAGTACTTACGCAAGAGGCTATTCATTGTTGGTAACCATGGGCGGTTGTTAACACTGAACGGTGAACACATTGTAAACGTCAAAATAAATAAACATGGCGGCGGGTAAAAGTGAAGACCTGGCAGAAATCAAGAAAAAATAAATACTTCCATATCAGGAGGTTCATATTATGAAGCTCACCACCAATTCAGGTGACCAAATTAAAAATACACAGTAACCGTATTAGGTAAAGAAATCTCACATGTTGTACTCTCGTTCATAAATAACCGTCTTTTTCAGTATTTTTGGCCAAAGTAAATTCGTGGAATTAATAGATTTGTTAGAAAATGGAGCTCGGTTATTACTCGAGAAGCGGCAAATGGAAAGCGGATCCGACCTTACCATTATAGTTATTGACGTTTTGATCAAATCTAAAATCAAAATAACCGAAGAATGGATAAGCAAAATAAGTAACAAAATTTCGAATAACCTGACAATATTTGGAAAACTTCCACTACCATCATTATAAGCGAAAGTGATGCTTGTTCAATGATAGAGGACTTAGCTAGTAGAGTAATTGAATCAATGGCGCATGGTCAGAACCCGACGCATCTATTCATTCAGCGACAAACAGAATTGACGGCCTCCATGGTCGAGGGGTAAGGCTCTCGACTACGAATCCGAAGGTCGCGGGTTCAAATCCCGGTGTGCGCAAGTAATTTTTATTTAATTAATTTGTGTTGTTCCACAATTAATTCATTTAAAAATAATATATAGTATATTTGCGCACGTTCCAGGGTGGAAGATACTCTCAGTATCGCCCTGGTGAAAGACCACCATTCAGAATTGAAACGTTGCTTGAAATGGCTTTTAGCCGTGTTTGGTGGCCAGATCTGAATAGCCAGGTATTTCCCCTTTTCTCCACCTTCCTCTCCCCCTTCTCCTTCACCTTCCCAATACCTTCAGCCCCACAACATTCCCCAATTGGGGATGCCATATTCTCACTGGCTCCAGGCGGTTGGGAGCAGATTGGTACTCTTGTGCGGTATTCATATAAAAATATTTTTTAAAAAAATTATAAGGGTGGGCGAGCAGGTGATTCGCAGTACCGTGTGGTATTTTTTTATGGCAGGAATTATTCTTACATGAACCAAAGTAATATTTTAATTCGAAGGTATATTATGAGAGCATTATTTTTATGTTGTAAATTTCATGGCGCCTGAGCTTACACTTCAATATATTGTTCGAATTCAGAACAAACAAACTAGTGCCATAGTATTTCTGGAAGTTTTTTAAGTTAATTAAACAATAAAAAAAAATTATAATAACCATTATTATTCAATTTCAAAAACAGTTTACTGATTTTAAAAAAGTTAGGTAATTTTTATTATGCGTGACAGCTGTTTCACCTTCTGGAGGTGAGTAGACGATCTATTTATATAAATTCTATGTAGATACTTATAATGAAACTCATAAAATATTTTCGTTTTTACAACCGATGCTCTTATTAATTTCAGTGTTAATTGACGGTTATTTGAATGGTTATCATTGGCGTTTCTGCATAATTTTACTATTAAAAAAATAATTAAAAATTAAATAAATGAAAAAATAATATTATTTCAATCAATACCATAATTTCTTTCGTATATAATAATTGATTCGCGCTTCCTTTTAATCACTCTTTTCTTTGACGTTCTGTCTCTTTCTTTTTTATATGTTGTCCCATTCATACTGTCTCCCTGTTCCATTGTTTTTTTTTTATTATGTCTCCCTCTTATTCAATTTTTTATTGTCTCCCTATATATAACATATATATGCTCACTCTATATATTTTGTTTAGTTATATTTTTTTACGCCGAAAAAGCTTGGGATAAGCGAAACCGGTTGGTTATAAATTGAAAATAAATTAGTGGTTCAAAACAAAGTGTTTGTTTTATTTAATAACGATAATTTTTATTCAACGAAAAAAATCGGTGTACCGAGAGGGTTTAAAGAAAGGTAACTCCTGCGTTAATGAAAATCGGGAACTAATCCCAAAATAAGTATGACTGGTCTTATATACGGTTTTAAAAATGATACCCAAATATATCGCATATATTTTGGTCTGCGAAAATGTTAAAGAATAATGGAAAAACAATTGTCTTATTTTAAAACAAAATTTGGCGCACATCACGGAAGCTGCATGTACCCCAGAGCCGTCGAGAAAGGAGATTTATCTTCCAACTGTCGTGTCCCCACCCCCGTGGGGGGAATGCCGGCACCAACGGGCTGGCAGGAAATGGGAGATGGGGGATCGGGGGAGGAAGGTTCCACCGCCCGCGGCCTTCTTACGTCGCGTGCCTTAATGTTCGATCCCTGACCTTCGACAATGTGTGTAATCACGGGAAAAGCCCGTGGGAAATGCTGTGAAGATGCATTTTCTTGATAAAAATTGATTTTGATTGTGTGAAATTACGTAACGATTTTACCACTGTTAAGGTATGAAGCAGAATTGTCGTAATTTGGTATTTTTATTTTTATCACTGGTGGTTTCTATCTGACTTCACCCGTGTTTTAACATTATTTTTTTCCTCATCGAACAATTGGAAAATACGGCACTATTTTTTTAATAATAATAATAATCGGATGATTTTTATAGTGCCGTTTTTGTGAAAAATCACCTCAAGGGCACTGTACAAATCTTACTTCCTATTCTCACATTATTCCTATATTACATCTATGACATTTTTTTTTGGACAGGCTATCATTACACATTATTTATAGATCGTATAAAGAGGTGCAGTTAAATTATCAAAACTAAACACGGCATGGTCTAAGTCTTCATACATGTTAATAATAATAATAATTATTATTATCGGATGATTTTTATAGCGCCGTTTTTGTGAAAAATCACCTCAAGGGCGCTGTACAAATCTTACTTCCTATTCTTACATTATTCCTATATTAATTAATTTTTTTTTGGACACTATCATTACACATTATTTATAGACCATATAAAGAGGTGCAGTTAGATTATCAAAATTAAATACGGCTTGGTCTAAGTTTTGTCCATACATCCATTTAATTGAGAAAAAAAAAAGAAGCTAACTGTATTTATTCCTTATGATATATTGCAAGACGCTAATACAAATGATAGGAGTTATGTGAACTTGGGCGGCGGGTGGGGACTGGGGCCGGGGGTACTGATCCTTTCTTCCAATCTTCTTTGTCTTTGTTGGTGACGGGACGCTTGGTGTTGGTTTGCCCGTACGCCAGGTGGCGCTCGTCGGCCGGCTTCAGGATCTGGAAAGAGTACATCAGCGTGTCGTCTATTTCTCGCCCCAGCCGGTGGTATCCTTGTCGGGGTCGGACCACAGCAGGTCGCAGAGCAGCCTTGTCGGGCACGTCCGTGGGCCGCATGATGTACCGGATCTGCTCCGTGAACTGGAGATCAGAACTCAGGTCGCCGTGACAGCAGAAGATCTTCTCGTCAAATGTTTTTATTTCCTATTGCGCCTTTCTCGGTAGCCATGAAATCTAATTTTGCGGATCGCGGTTGTGGTACGTTTTCTTTGTCTTTGTACTAACGTTTTCTGAGCTTTAAACAGTATACTAATATACGTTTCACTGGTACAGCCCCAAACGATGATGTCGTATTCCATTATGGATTGTGCTAGCGCGAGGTATATATATATTTTTATTTTATCATAGATATTTTAAAAATTTCTTGAATTTTTTAAAAATTAGCTCAATCTGTCTAGTTTTGATATTACCAAATCTATATGTCTATCCCATTTCATATATTGGTAGATGTATAGACCAAGATATTTAATGGCTTCTGTATGTGTGATTGTGGAAAATTTGCATGAGAAGTGTGCTGAGTGACAGTTACGTATTTTACGTATTTTTTAAAAATTTCTTGAATTTTTTAAAAATTAGCTCAATCTGTCTAGTTTTGATATTACCAAATCTATATGTCTATCCCATTTCATATATTGGTAGATGTATAGACCAAGATATTTAATGGTTTCTGTATGTGTGATTGTGGAAAATTTGCATGAGAAGTGTGCTGAGTGACAGTTACGTATTTTTCGGTGAGTGCTATAGGAGGCTTGACCTCTAGACTTAGTGCTGAACGTTATGAATTTAGTTTTTGCGGTATTTAAAGTTAGTGGGGTGGGTCAAGTCTTTTCTTAGTAATATTCACACCAAGTTCTGTTTTTTTTGCCTAGTCTATTCCAGTCCTTTGCCTTAAAGACCAACATCAATAACATCACCGGTAAAACATTTTATTTCCCTACCTATATGGAGGTGACAGATCGTTGAAATATATAAGGAATAGGATTGGAACAGTCACGTTGCCTTGGGGTACTCCGTAAGTTTGTTTTATGACACCACATTTTTTAAATTTTATTGGGGTGTTCTAGGTGCGATTTCCCATATAGCTTCTAATCAATTTTAATTAATCTATTAATTAATCGATTATTAACTTAACATTAAACCTAACTCTCATTCATACGTAAATATAAGGTAAACATTTCACAGTGTCGTGCATTAAAGGAATAAAATCCGAAAACGAATTAAAAAACAACGGCGTAAAACTTCAATTAGCTGTCGGCGTTCATTTGCTGCGCTCACATCTGTCTGTCCGAAATACGTATTAGAATCCTCGATTAGGGGACACAGCGAAACGAAAAAAAATCTCGCCCGGATCGATTGAAAAGTGCCGTTAGCTGTATGTAGCCGTACCTATTTGTGTTAGATAAGTGGTGAGTGTCACCCACACATGTACGTCACTAGTTACTACCACCCCTATTCCGCTACACGAGATAATTGATACGATGGATAGAGCCTTCAATTAATATAAATGCCTTACCCAAAAGAAAATTAGTTAACGCTAAAGATAAAAAACTATAAAAGAAAGAAGTCAGGGACACTCCAAGAAGATATGACATGCTCAAGTGAACATGCACTTGAGTCGGGTCATGTCAAGAGTTGGAATAACAGAAGAGTATGCATGAGACGATGTTTGACAGTGGATAAACCAAGGATTGTGTGGGAGTATTATCCTATCTCCCGAACACTAAAGAGCAATGGGGTGATGTTTAGATACTTAGTATATTAAATAGGTACTTGAAATTTTAAACTTAAAGTAGATTTATTATGATACAAAGTGATACATGCAGTACTTTAGTAGAATTGAAAGTTGTTTTCAACTAATTAACCGTCACGCCGGTTCTCCACTAAGGTAGGCAGAGAGGACGGACTGTCAAACAACTCGATCTTGGTATACACTTCTCGCTTCATTAGCATTCATACAACGTCTCATACATTCTCTTCTGTTACTCCGACTTCTGACATGGCCCGACTCGAGCATTTGATTTACTTGATCATGCCATGTCTTCCTCGGACATCCCCGGCTTCTTCTTCCATTCAAATTCGCGTCATACATTCTCCTTGTACTGCTTTCTTCATTCATTCGCAAATACATGCCCAAACCATCTAAGCGTCCCTTTCTTAATCTTACTCATTACGCTTACATAAGCCTTGCATTCATGGCTTACCTACACATTCGCCTCAGAGATCTCATTTCTACAGCATTAAGTCTACTTTCATCCTTCCTCATTTAAAAAAACAACTTCAACGTACTGTATGTACGAGTATTTCTATCATTTCTCTGAGTAGCACTATAAAATTTAAAAGAAAAAAAAAATTATCCCTATAAATTCTTCTAAAAAATTATTTGTAAAGCTTATTTATCTTCTACTATTTTGTTTGGACATTGTACACTTTTTCTGATTTTTCTTTGTAACACAATACCTATTTTGTTTTCAAATAAATTTGTCTAAAAATTAATCTATGAGAAATAGTCCCGATGCAAACAAACTCTCCTTTTTTCGAATTTTAAGTGTTGATTAAGTTATATCAATGACTCTCTGTACCTGTGTTTTCTTCTTAAAAATATGTTTTTTGTTTTTGTTTTTTTTTTAATGAATCGAGAACGGGTAGTATCGTATGATTTCCGGGTTGTTCTAGCAAAATGTAAGAGAATAGTACTGCACCATAAGGTGACATAATTTTAAAGTTTTCATTTCCTCGCCTAGACCTTCATGACACCTGACCTTACACATACCTGGCATATAAGTAAGAAATAAGAATTAAATATTTACCTTGTAATATACCTGGTAAATATTTTCCTCTAACTCTACCGGTCTATCCAGAGTGTACCAACTTCCACCCGTTTCCCACCCACTCCTCCTACCCCCTCATACTCCTGCCTCCCGTGGCCACAGGATTTTTTAATTAAGGGCCTTAATCTGGGAGCCAGGCCGTGCGGCTGCATACTAAGTGTTGCATTCCGTGGCGGGGCGTCCTTAATTATGAGTGTGCAATTTCTTATGGGAGCTCCTTGGGTAGCTGTAATTTTATTTTTCACTGTTTGTTTTCGTGTTGATTATTCTTGCACAATATGCATATACATAATTCAGGGATTTATGCGGATTAAAAACAGGGATTTTTTTTAATTGGCCGTTATGAAATTTAAAGCAAAACTTTGTAGGGGCGGATTCTGTTAAATAAAAATCAATATTTTTTTTATGCTTTCAAATTTTGTAATCAACATCTTGACTGTCGAACCCATGAAAAATGAATAGAATAAATTTAACCATACTCATATATTGCAATTAATGATGGTATCGAACCGGTAATATTCCAAGACGCAGCAAAAGTAATCGTGATTGTCAAAAGAATCATTGAAAAACTCTCCTGTCTCAGGCCAACCAATAATATTTCTCAACATCAAGGGGGAAAGAAACCATAATCCCTTCGGAGACTGGGGGTTTTTATTGGCGCGTCACCTGGTTGAAGTATACTGATCATGAAAGTGCAAAATTATTGGTGAACCTTTAAAACTTTTAGGAGGAAAAATCCCGATAATATTAAAAGAAAATGCAAATTTTCATAATAATATTACTTAATCGAAGTACACAGTAAATTCATTATTCTAATGTCCCAGCATCTAGTTTTCATAAGTTCGTGAAAAGCAGTTTGGGTTTTGCCATAATTAGACCATTTGAAAAAAATGTTTTTCAAATCGAAAATAACTTTTTCGAACCTGACCAATTTTGGAAAAACCCTCCATCGTAGTATAAAGACTTTCAGTATTTGAGTGGGAACTATCACAAGAAGAGGGGATAGTAACTGGAAACATTCTCCTGGAACATAATAATAATGGAAATAATTAAATCTTTTAGAAAAATTGCTTCACAGCCATCGTAATGAACTTTGATAAGAAATCAACGAATACACTTCTTTATAAATCTGTTCCATCATAAAGCGTAAACCTCATTATTCGCACATGCACAACTGTCTTGGCATCGATTCCGAGAAATTTTAGGCTTGGAATAAATGCGCCAACAAATCACCGCGCATTTGTTTGGATGGGAAACCGATTCCGCGAACTTTGCCGAAGTAGAGAAAGAGGAGGAAATGTAGAACCAAAATAAGAAGAAGAAGAAGAGCGAGTGATTCGATGAAGGCCGGGTTAATCCGGAAATCTGGGTCTCAGGGGGGGATTTGGAGATAAAACTCGCCGTTTCTACGACTATCAGCATGGCATCCTCCGTCTAGTCTAGGCCTACACTCTGAAGGAGAGATTTTGACCAATAATAATAATTGAACAATTTGTATAGTGGCTTTTTGTTTTGAAGAGTTTTAATTCACATGTGCCGTTTTTAAGAAAAATCACCCCAAGGGCACTGTGCTAATATTACTTCATAGTCTCTATCTAATTATGTATAAACACATACAGAAAACATCCTTACCTGGTAGGTCACTTCAGGTAAACATAGTTTTATTAGAAAATTTAAGCTTGAAGAAGATACTATTTCTACAGTTGCCGTTTTTTCCTTCTGTTTTTTTTATTATTTTTTTAATATGAATACCGCACAAGAGTCCCAACTGCTCCCAACCATCTGGAGCCAGTGAGAATAAGGCATCCCCAATTGCGGAATGTTGTGAGGGTGAAGCGCTGAAGGTATTGTGGAGGGGAAGGAGAAGGGGGAAGAGGAAGGTAGGGAAATACCAGGCTATTCAGATCTGGTCACCAAACACGGCTAAAAGCCATTTCAAACAACGTTTCAATTCTGAATGGTGGTCTTTCTTTAGGTTTAAATACGAGTTACCAAGAGTTATTTACATTTTTTACGCATTTAGTTATATTTTATGTCACGGACTGTGCAAAGTTTTTGACTATTTGTATATCAGCAGCATTTTACATATTTAGTGACTTTAGGTAAGTACTAACCGGCTAATCTAGCTAAGAAATTTGTCTGTGCATTTCTTCCATTTGTGTAAATGATTGTCTGAAAATATGAGTTTTAAGGTTAACTCTGAATTCTGTCGAGTCTTTGATCATTCTTAAATCATGAGGCAGATATTCCAGGCTGTAGGTTCTGACACTGAAAGCACGCTCATCAGGTATGCAATTTGGTTCCTTCAACCTTCCGATAGCTGATGACGCTGCTGACCTAAGGGTTATACAGTAACAGATGTACATTGTACAAACTTATCTGCGCAGTTGCCGGCATCGCCGCTGATATTATTCTGATAACAACCCTGATATGGTTTTGAATAATAATAATATTAACACTTGGTTTTTGTGAAAAATCACCTCAAGGGCGCTGTAAAAATACTACTTGCTAAGGTTTATCTCATAATGTGCAAACAGATACAGAAACATACTTACCTGGAGAATATATGATTTTGCACGTAGAGGACGCAATATTGAAAAACACTGCTCATTGCATGATACTGCAGTTACTGTTCGACCATACCATGTTGAACACACCGGTTTTCGTCCGATCACCGAAGTTAAGCAACATTAGGAATGGATAAAACAAGTGATTTCGACGACCTCCGTGGCCAAATAGTAAATACCCTCAGCATCGCCCTGATGATAGACCTCTAATCAGAATCGACCAGTTGTGAATAGCCAGGTACTTCCTAATCCTCCTCTTCCCCGTCTCCTTCTCCAATCCGCTTCAGCATCACACCCTATTTGGGATGTCATAAGCCTACTGGCTACGGAGTCATGTGCGATAATCAGATTAAAAAAAACATAATAATAGAAGAAATCACCTATCGAATTAATTTTCTTGCATGGTATAAATTATGTTTCAACTGCAGATTTATGAGGCGTCCTTTCTGAAATTGTGTCTAATAAATATTTCATCGTTATATTAATAAAGTTTTATAATTTATTCAATGAATCGTGGCTAGTTATGTCAATTTCCTGCCGTGGCAATTCCATTATTGTGGATTTCTCACCCCCGCTTTGTAATCTCCGCTATCATTTTACGACCTCGGTCCACCGACGCTGGAACTAGCAGTGGCGCAGTGTACGTACTTTTTCAAGTTCGGATATGAATGGTTATTTAAATTATTTTTATAAACAATAATTATTAGCCTGAAACACTCACCCAAATTGAAAAAAAAACCTTCCGAGAAAAGATAAATGTCGCCGACAGGACTCGAACCTGCACCCTTCTGATTGCCGGTCAGATGCTCTACCGCTGAGCTACGTCGGCTTATCGCAAACCCAAGTTAATCAATATATACTAGTGTTTCATTCAATAATTACTGTTTTTATTATTTTTCACCTGTAAACAACCAACTTTATTAGTATGAGAAAGTCTTGTAACGGCTAAATCCCTCAAATGTTTGGAAGGGGCCATTTCGCTGATTGTTTGTGGTTAACTGGATAAAAGGGCGTATAAATTCCTAACAATTGCATACTACGAATTACATAATTAGCAGAGAATAATTAGAAAACACAATCACTGAAAGAACGAAAGAAAAAATGAATAATTTATGAATATTAATAGGTATACATGTTTTTCCACAGGTATCACTACAGAACTGAATGTTATGTCATAGCTTCGAAACATAGCAGTGGTGTTAGAAACTAAAAAAGCGGACAATTTATAAAAAGGTAAAAATCTTTAGTGGGGGGAGAACAATATGTATCTTATTTCAAAACGAACTTTTGAATGTGCAAAATTTACTAGCAATGCAGGCAATATGTTTCACAACCTTTAGAGCAAACAGTATGCGGACGCATAGCTTTACGTTATGCATCCCCTTAAAAAACTACACTAAGAAAGTCAAATGCATTGACAAAGTTGGTTGAAACAAAAACTAAAACTCATAAAATCTTCAAATACATACAATTTATTGATGTAGAACAATCGCATAAAATATTAATTAATGAATTATGAAGAAAAAAATCCTTACGTAAGTATGTTTTCTTTATCATTAAATTTATTTTTCTGTTTTAATTGTTTTTGTGTTTAATTCGTAGAAATCCATGATTATTATTTTTTTTAAATTTAATTAGATTTAATAATAACATTTTTAAATTTGATTTACATCAATTTAAAAAAAAAAACTATTTTTCTGGTTCATTTTAGGTAAGCACAGCTTTTCAGCCTGCACCAACCGCACGCCACTGGCAACCAAGTATAATAGAGATAATCTTTTCTCATTTGTGTAACTGAAGATTGAAGAATCATTAATCATATTTAGTTTTGCCGTATAGTTATAATGTTGTATTTGAACAACTCAAGGAAATGATTCTTACACAAACAAAAAAAACATAAAACCCTTATTTTATGATGGTCACAAATCCTTAAATGTTGGGTGTTTTTATTACAGGGCGAAACAAACATCGAATAATTATTTATTAGTTAATTTTCAACCAAAATTTTACTGATTTTTTTAATGAAAATTATAAAATAGTTTTTTAAATATAGTCCTACTTGTTCAAATAAGACATGTTTACTTACTACATTACTACTACACTTCACGTGACCAAGACGAAAAGCACATTGGGGAAATTCATGTGAATATAAATGATAATTTTTCCTGGCATGCAGTTGTTGTAGACCAGTGATGCATAACCTTTTTAGCCGGAGAGCCAATTTATCTATTTTAAATTTGATCGCAGGCCGCAGGGGGAAGGGTACCTATAGCTTGACATGGTTAACTCTGCTGTCGGTGGCATCGCTAGTCTAGCTTTTTTTAATGCAAATAACGTACAAGAAACTGCACATAGAACACATAAGCAAAGCGCCTCCAAAATACGCTATGGTCAAAAATTTTGTCCACAGTAAAAAATATATATATATACCTTTTCGTATTTTATAAAACAGAACGAAAACCGTTAATTATTTAGATCATACCACCCGGAAATCCAAACTATTTTTAATAAATACGAAATATCAATACTCAATTATGTTTGGCCGCGTATCTACCCCTATAAAATGGAATCTATTCAAAATCATTCATCAAGTCAAATTCCAAATTAAATTTAGTTGCGGAATTTCTTTGGAGTTTTATATAACGGAAATCTTTAAAATGCATCAAATGTTCAAGTATAAAACTTTTTTTCGAAAATGTTCAACAATGTTCATCCCTCCACTGTTGTTCAAAAGTTAGGTTTTCTTTTTTTTTTCAACAGAATATTTATTCAGTCAAGTTAGCCGTGCGAAAGCGAAAAGTGAGTTCACGAGGTTATGCACCACTGTTGTAGACTAAAATTATTGCTCATATTTACCTACATTCATTCGGTAGATTTAGTGGTTCGAAATTCACAGCGGTTTTCAGCTCCCTTTGTAGAACTTTTTTTTTTAAAAAAACATCACTTTTTGGTGCACTCTCTATCGGACCCTTGGTAAAATAATTGCAATCCTAACCTTAACAACTTGTGCGGCGTCTGCCTCCATTACGTCTTCCATCAATCTTAATCCATAAATATAAAAAAAAAAACATAATAATCTCCATCAACTTATAGAAAATCTCCATCAACTTATAGAAAGGAACGTACAGACAAACATTTTAACCCTTCTAAACAAAGAGTATTATATTTTAGGTGTCCCCTCGCTAATATGCATTATTTAAAATAAAACAAATAAATATTTATAATAAATAAAATAAAATAACTCTGTTTCAACTCCACTTTATTATTTCTTCGTCCAACCGGTTTCAGTTCAACCTGAACCTTCCTCAGGGGTGAATAAAAATATATTGAACATAATACAGAAATACATGGTATCTAAAAGAAAATTAAAAGAGAGAGACAGAACATCAACTTAGGTGAGGGACAAGGAAGGAGGGGCTTTAAGAATTTTCGGATTAACGGATTTTCAGAATTCGCCACCCACCTTATAGAGAAAAATCACTCATTTAATAAATCTTCTGGGATTGGTGTATTACATAGAAATGGAATAGGTCTACGCCTTAATAATCTTGAAGCCCTTAAAATAAAAAAAGTCATTAAAAATCAATAAAACCAATCTACTTAATAAACAACTAGATTTGTTTAATACCCCCATTTTTTTTAATATTTCCATTACCTCCGCCCACCTTCTTCCCTCCCTCTTAAAGCTATTTCTGTATTATGTTCAATATATTTTTATTCACCCCTGAGGAAGGTTCAGGTTGAACCGAAACCGGTTGGATGAAGAAATAATAAAATGGAATTGAAACAAAGTTATTTTATTTTTAGTTATTAATTATTTTTATTGAGATTTAAAAACCTCACCGTAATATTTAATCATTGAAGAAAATAATATTCACATAACCTAAATGAAAAACCTTTAGACTTTTATAAAAAAGTCAATAGATGTCTAATATAAATAAAAAGTCGGATGTAAAACCGAGACACTGTTTAAGTTTGCAATTGAGTTCGGATAGAACTTTGGAAACATCATAAAAATAGCTGCCAATATAGCTGCTTAATATGAGATTAAACAATGGAAGATAATATTCACAAATCTTGAATTTGGGATATGATATCGATGAAGATGACACAAATTGAACTTGTCTCATTAGATAAGTCGGTTGAGCGTGGCCCCGGATAGGCAGAGGACCTGGGTTCGAGTCCCAGATGCGACTGAAATATTTTTAGTTTCTGTCCTTTTGTCCGGTTTCATCTTTCAATTAGGTTATGTGAATATTATTTTCTTCAATGATTATTTTATTTTATTTTTTATAATTATGTATTCCCACAGTGTCTTTGCTACATGTAAGGATTAAATAAATATTTATTTGGTATTCGCAAGAGTCATTTACTTTGTGGCTTGCCATAATTATAATATAAACACATAAATTTGTCTTAATTTATAGAAGAAAGTTGGCTTTTGTGGCTTGACATTTTAAATTTAAATGCAAACATTCGTTTTATTATATTTGTGCATTTTCCACTGGTTTCGGTTGAACTCAATCTTCTTCAATAACGTACAGATATGTTCCTGAAGAAGGTGGCTTCAACAATTTATTTTTTTCATTTAAACATAAATTTGTTTTAAACCACATCAATTTAATATAATGATCGACCGGTTTCGGAAGAACCCTTCCTTCTAAAAATAACATAAGATACAAAATAATGACAGACATACATGAATATTTAGGTGCTGGAGTGGGACGCGACCAAAGGGGAAGGGGAAATTAGGTTTTTTTCAGGAGCAACCGAGCAGTTCAATGGAAACATATCTAGAACAGGACTATGCGATAAATTAAAAAAATAATAATTAATTAAAATAAGATATTATTCTGAATTACAAGAAATACAATACATTGTTTACATTTTAAACAATTTTGTACAGTGATGTGTATGTGTTTAGTTATTTGTCGTATCTATTTAATATTAGCAGTGATTTTCTAGCTTTTTAAAATGTAACGCGTCCGAGAGACGAATTTTCCCAAAATGAGAAACACGCAGATTAGCCAATTATTTTTATTACAATATTTATCACGTCAAAGTCGCGTGATTTGAGCACTTTGGTTCCAGATGCTCCCTCTTGATTCTCCCATCATCATGCATCGCGTGTGCAATTAAGCCGTGGTCCACGGGCCGGGGGCGGAGGCTGGAGGAACGGGAGCGCGAGGGGAGATGAGATCTGTAATTTATCACTACCTAATTACGGAACCTGCCAATCATACGGCATGGGATGTGACGAATGCCACCGACTTAGGGGTAATTAGATACTGCAAGTTAGTCTCTGTCCGTACAGTCATTGGTGTCTCTAACTATGAAGATGAATTATTAGCGTTGGAGAAATAGATCTTGTGCACATATTCGTCATAATTAGGATATTTTCACCAAATTTTTATTTAACTACATTTTCAATAAGTTAAAACTAGGCTACAACACTAGCATAGATCAATGAGATCCCTAAGGCGTATATAAGATTTAGAAAAGGATACGTACCTGTGAATTTGGCAGCCACCTCTGGTCGGGAGCCCCAAAATATCTGAATAAAACCCTCGACTCTGTGCAGAAACAGGCTTTGATAGATTCGCCTATCTTAACAAACGGATTGCAATGTTTGGAGCACTAACGTCAGGTGTGAATGCTGTCCTTGTTCTACCGGTATTTTAATGGGAGATGCTCTGAGGAACTAGCGTTTTTGATCCCAGTCGGGAAACACGCTAAACGAGCGCCCAACATTTGCAAACAGTTGACATTTGTCACATGAGAACGGCTCGCTTCTACTACTCGTTCTTGTGTTCAAAAGCTCGGCTGTGGAATGATCCGGCCTCTGTATTTCCTCTGTATTCTTCCTCATAAAGGAAATTATTTCCCTCAAGGCCTCCCGTGTGGAATAACTGTATAAAAAGATGGCTTGAACATTTAGATCAGATGCAAGTAGATGGAAGTGGACGTCGGTGACACCTATAAAATAGAATTGGCATGATCAAGTGATACTTATTGAGTCAAGTCATATCAAGAAGAATATGCATGAAACTATATATTAATGTGGATAAAGCTTGAAAGAATACCAAGATGGAGTTGTGAGTTGCTTCCTGACTTCCTGCCTGCAGTTAATTGGCCTGATAGTTAGTTTGCTGCATTTTCAAATCAAAGTGGAAACACCCGAATTTTTCACACCATTTTCTAATATTAATTCACGAATAATAAATACTATTGAAAATAACCAAGTTTTTCTTTGTTGACTATATATTACCAACTAAATTTCATTATGCCAATTAATTTATATTTAAAATCAAAACTTTTATTTAAAAGTAAACCGGAAGCCCTGTACTTGCGTTAGACGTCCCTAACAATGGCTGATGCATCCTAGATCCGGTAGCCAATGGAGGCGCTGCACACGGCAACGTCGCTTGTTCTATCCATCTCCATCAGCGCCGTACATCTATCTCTGTCACCACCCACCCCTGAGCACCCCTCCCCCCACAACCCCCCACCGCCCAGCGCGATGGTACAAACTCCTTCCCCGCTCCATTTTTAAATAATCCACGATAAAAAGGTTTAAGCGACGCTCTTTTTTACACCGTACCTAACGTGTATAAAGAATGTGGCGCATACGCCCTTCCGTCGAATCAAGTGTCCTCCCCAGCCCCGGGGCATGCAACTCGCATGCACGGCGCACCGACACCCAGAACGCCGTAAGCGCCGTACATTCTGTCGGACCGAATGATGGATGGAGATTTTAGTCCGGGATAAAGGATAGCTCCTTCGGAGGATGCTGTATATGCACTCAGATTTAGAGGTCCGTATTATAGGAACCCTAAATCATACGACGGTGTCAGCGATGCATACAAGTCGTGCGAATTGCGATTTCAGCGGAGCCATTAAATGCCTCGAAAACACGTTTCAGTGTACGATGGATAAATAAATTACGGAATACAGACATCATAATTTAAGATATCCTATTTAGTGATTGATGCAGCTTGTGCAACGACTGCGGTAAACACGTCACCAAGAATCATTATAGAAAGAAAATAAATTATAAGTTTTCAGTTTCTGAATAACTCATAAACCTCATTGCAATATATATTTTTAATGATTTCACAAAACGAAACATGAAACCGAAAAGAGACCATGTGACACGATACGATTGTCTCGGTGCGATCGGCACACCAGAGGGTACTGATTTGTATTATTGGAATTAAGGATGAATAGGAATTAACTGAAAGTACGTTATCGTTTCCACTTATGTTTGCTTCCAGCTTCTTCTTACTTTCAGCTACTCGCTTGCTTTTTGTTTCTCGTTTCTAGCTTCCCGTTATATTATGCTTCCTGATTACCACTTTCACGTTCACATTTCCAGTTTCTCTTTACTTCTTAAGTCCCGTTTATCCCTGCTTCATACTTTTCAATCCGGTGTGAAAGCGTAAATAATATATGGGAATTAATTCGATAAAAATGACGGGACCGATTGGGGTAACCGTAGCTCAGTGGATTGGAGCGCAAGGTTCCGGATAAACCATGAGGTTCTGGGTTCGAGTTCTGCTGCCGTTATCTTTTTCTTTTATGTGTCTTTTCGGTTTTATGTTTCATTTTGAGAGTTGTTAATATTATCTTGAATGTTTAAAAATATAAACGATAGTTAGTATGTACTTACTTACTATGTCTAGATAACGCAGGTTATTAAAAAAGTAAAAGATATTTGTTAATATGTAAATACCATTTTTGATTCACTTCAAGTCTCATTTGATGTTTTTCTATGGTGTTTTATTTTCTACCTAAGTTAAGTGCCCTTGAATGGATATTTCTCTCAAATTAATGCATTCTTTGTTTGTATTGAAGAAAGAAATTACAACATCCTTATGAAACAATTTTAAAAAATGCATATTAATTTTCAAAGAAAGCAAGTAGTGTGCTCTACGCGTTTCTGACTCAACTATAATATGGGTGGGTTCGGTGAATTCCATCTTTATTCTATTCTTGTGTATAAAGCGAAAATTAATTTTTTAGTTTTTTTTTAAATTAGTTCAAATTATATTGTGTATAAACTATTAATAATTACTCACGAAGCAGAAAAAATCTCCGCCGGTGAGTTCTGGCACGTGATATGTGAATAGGTTCTTTCGCGATAAACGCATATTTTCGTAATTAGGTATGAATCTTTTTACTATTATTATTATAATTTTAATAAATTTGTCTCAATACACTTTTCTATTTATTTAGTTAATGAAATTTTGCTAAGCTTCTTAGATTATTATGTTTATTTTTTATTGTATAATATTAATTATACACAGTGGGAACTTATACCCGCTAAGCCACTGCAAGTAGCTTGTCAGCAGGAGTTTATTTCAACAATAAAATATAATAAAACAGTAAATTACAATCATCATACAAATGTAGGGCAAAATTATTATATTTAGGCGCATGCATCTTGTGCTGTACATAAGTTGAAAAAAAAAATTAAAGAGAAAAAAATAATGGTAAAAGCATTACAGTTTTGTTATTGGGATACTACAGTCCAATTTTATAACACCGATTTAAATAATATTATAAAAATGTCAATATCATAAAAAATATCAAAATTATAAAAGTACCAATATTATAAAAGTATCAATATTATAAAAATATCAATATTATAAAAGCATTAATATTTTTAAAATATAACTAAATTGTCTTATTAGATAATTTGTAATCTTTTTCTTAGTCCTCCTCACTCGGGGTTCCTGTACCGGGGCAGACTAGATTTAATTTAAAAACTGATTGTTTTACTCTCCTATCCCCTTCTTTCATTTCTTTAAGCCGGTTTTTTTATTTGATTTTTGAAATCATTTGCTTTTCTAATTTTTTTTATGGCCGGTGGAAGTGAATTATATAGTTAGTGAAAAAATATTTATAATTCCTTTGTCCAAAAGCTGTTTTAAATTTAAGAATATTTAGAATATTATTCTGGTTCGTTCTTATGTGGTGAAAATTAAATGTTAAATGTTTTAATCAAATTAATTAAGAATATTTTTAACATACATATTTTGGAAATTAGGAACTGTAAAAGATTTGAATAATTATTTTGTTGGGGCTATATAATGGCTTTAAAAATATGTATTCATATAGATCAGCTAACGCCGATTCTTTTATCATATACGTAGAATTTATAAATCCTTATTTAAAAGTGAATTAAAAAAATCTCCTCAAAACACCTTGTTATGTTGGTACCATTGCATTTGGAATATCTGACGTCACGTGCGCGTTCTGACTTCAGATTAGTGTGAAAAAAATATTTTTCACTTAATTTTTGTATTTCTAATATGTATTTTTTTAGTTTTGACGAGATTTTAACATAATTTGGGTGACTTAAAGCTCTATATTTGTTGTTAAATATAAAAAAAACGATTATTAATAAAATAGATTAGAGTATTCATCAGCAAACCAATCATCGATACGGATATTATGATAAAATTAATGCTCAATACTATTATTATTCTTCGAGTTAAGGTTTCTATGGTAAAGAGTTAAATAATTTTATTACTTGTGTCTAGTTATGGTTTACCATAAATAACATATAAAATTATGAACGGTAAAGCTCATTCTTGTTTTGACATTTGATATTCTAACCTCAAAGCTGATTAAAACCGACCGGCCATAGATTTAGAGCGTTTTGGTGGGCTTTGAAAAATTGAAACTTTTTAAACTTTTTTTAAATTATTTTAACTATGAAAACTAACTTTAGAAAAAAAAACTAAATATAGTGGCATTTAAGTTGGAACGTCTCTATTGATAAAAAAAATGGATTGGAGTTCCTTATTGCTTCATGTTTGTTAGAATACCATATTCGAGATGGGATTGGCATAGGTTATATTAATTTAATACTTTTTAATTGCTCAGTAAGACAATTTTTATTTAATAGTTTTGAAACTAGCCTGACAGTAAGTAACTGCTTTTGACTAAAACTTGCTGATTTAACAAAATCTTATTTACATACACATTTTTATCCTGTATTAGGAACTAATTGCATCTTATTATCCCTTTTTTTACTTTCTTTTCCTGAAACATTTGTTGAACCGAGACTGTTACTAATTAAATAACAAATAATAAAAATAAATGCAGTCTGTCCCATATTTTATAAATCTCGTATTTCGTCTACTAAAAAACAGATGTCACTCATCTTTTTGACGTCGTCAACAGCGCATTATGCATTTGTGGACCACCAAACTGAAAGCTAAATTTAAAAAAAATAATACTAGTGTCTCCCCCACGCCTCGGCGGTGGCATTAGTGGTAAAATATTGTGTTTAAACATTCACCGTGTATTATTTTATCTACCCTGGCAACACTGTCTGGAATCGTAGCATCATTTTAAGGTTCTTATGTTTCACGGAGTAACTATTACCAGAGCACCTCAAATGTTTTTTGGGTTCTTTAGTGACCTTTGGTGATGTGACCTCTTGTTAACTCTTTTAGAAGCGAATTAACGAATAGTGATATAACATAGATTTTTTTTACTTTGTGGTTTGGCATATTTATTAAATAAAACAAACTCTTTGTTTTACGTGTTGCATTTATTTTTATTTTATCTTTTGTCTCCCTCTTATTATATTTGTATATCTTACCAATGTATACGCTCACTCTATGTATTTATGTTTAATTTTAAGTCGTACCCTGACGAAGGTTAAAATAAGCGAAGGCGTATGCTCGACCCCTTGGAATAACAAGGTTCCATCTAACACAATGATGTCATGCGATAATGTGCTCTATAGAAGGTAACTTTAAGACTCATTATCGCATTACATTACCGTGTCATATGGAATCTTGTTATTCCAAGGGGTCATGCTGATGATTTAAAAATAAATAACTGGATTAAAACAACTTAACTTGTAGAATTAATTTTAAAGAAAATTGGTGTACTTTTTCTTATTTTTTCAATATTTCACAAGTTATTGTTGCTTTAATTTGAAAGAACGTTATGTCTCGAACGGTGTGTTTCAGTTGAAATAGAAAATCATGCACTGCATAATTTTTTTTTGATAAATTTAAAAATTAAATTATATTTCAACCGTCAGAACGACTACCTGAAATAACATTTTTTTTAAATTGCACGTAAAGCAGTTTTGCCAGAAATTGGAAAACGGAAACCGACAATTTTTATTCGCTCTATATCGTGAGGAAAAAATTCTGAAATACATATATTTTCAAACATACTTGCGATACGAAAGGGTTATCATTTTCATCCTCTTTTTCGTTTATGTAATTTATGGTGCTATTTAATATATACATGTATATATATATATTTTTTTTTTAATAACTTATTAAACCTTATAAACCTCATTGCAATACATTTTTAATCATTGAAGATAATATTAACAACCCCCAAATCGAAACTCGAAACCGAAAAGACACGGAAAAGAAAAAGATATCGATAGTAGCTGGGATTCGAACCCAGTAAATAAAAAAGATTGATGACGAAATTAAAGAACTCTTCTCTTCTCTTCTCCTCAGATGGTAAAAAAACGGTAGCAAGTCGGGTTACACTCGAAATACCGGAAGATCTCTCGATCCACTCCTTGAGCGGTCAAGGAGTGCTCATTGTAGAGTGACAGCTTTTCAAAAATCCGTCTAATACTCTTATCTTTCTACATGCCTTTAAGGCTTTATAAATCGCCTTGAGATTTGACACAAACCTATGATAACGCCATCTTTTGGTTAGTCTTGAAGAGACCCATGTTGTGGGAGGGAGGAAACACAGAAGCCGGAAAATTATTCCACAGCCCAGCTGTTGAACAAAATAATAATAATAATAATAATAATAATAATAATAATAATAATAATAATAATAATAATAATAATAATAATAATAATAATAATAATAATAATAATAATAATAATAATAATAATAATAATAATAATAACACATACACAATAATAATAATAATAATAATAATAATAATAATAATAATAATAATAATAATAATAATAATAATAATAATGTTTTATTTCAGCAGAACAAAGCGGTGAGTGCAATACTCTGTCTGCCATATAAAAAGAATACATTTTAAGAATAGAAAATTACACATTGTAGAAATATAATATAAAAACATAAAATAAAAAATAAATTAAATTAAAATAACATATTTAACACTTATGCTACAATGGCCTGAGGGAAATTCTCCATCTACGATGTAGGGGCGCGCCATGCCACTGGGCGACGGCCTGGACAAGAGTGTTTTCCGATCTCCGGTAGCGCTGACTCGTCCCGGCTATTCTGTGGCGCATCAAAGCAGCGAACCCATGCACCCTTCCCTCTGCGAACATCTGCGAGGCGCTGCATCTCCAAGGGAGGCCGAACAGCGCCCTGTAAGCATGGTTATCTTGCACTCGGAGTGTATCCATGACGCTTTGTGTATATCTAGTCCATAGTTCGCTAGTGTAAAAGCTCATGCACCTATTAAATCTTCTGGCGAGCATGTTGGCACGTACGCACAGCGCTCTTCTTTGGCGTTCTATGTCATTTTTATCATTTAGGTCATCAGTGATGACATGCCCCAAGTATTTGATTTCGCTGCAGATTTCAAGATTGGCTCCGCCGAGACGTATGGGCGGAATGACAGCAGGACCCGTATTTGCTTTGAAAATCAGCAGTGATGATTTTTTTGCATTATACATTAGCCCGTGACTAATAACGTACGATTCGCATATGTCTAGAAGTTTTCTCATTGCTCTTACCGATGGGGCAAGTATGACCATGTCATCTGCATAGCTGATATTGTTCATACATACCCCAGCAATGTGGCATCTGATTCTTGTTTCCTTCAGAGTTTTGCTAAGTTCATCCATGTATACATTGAACAGCACTGGGGACATTGAGCCTCCTTGTCTAACGCCGCACTTTAATTGAGCTGCTTCTGATAGGCTGTCATTCCATCTGATAAAGTTTTCCTGTTGGTTGTACCATGTACTTAATATATTAACAATTTGCGGTGGTACTTGTCGTTCGGTCAGTTTTTTCCACAACTTATTATGACTAACCCTGTCAAAAACTTTGCTCAAGTCTAGGAAGCATGCGTATACCGTTGTTTTTCTGGCTTTATAATATTCAATTGTTTGTTTCATACTATATATGGCTGTATCAGTTGAGCATCCAGCTTTGAAGCCCATTTGGGAGTCTTCTGTATTGAGCTTGTCTTCGGTTAAGTGTAAGATGACTTTTTCAAAGATACTTGCAGTTATTGTGGCAAGAGATATGGGCCTGTAATTAACGGATGATGTCAGGTTTAATTGACGGCTTTTGGGGATCGGTATTATTATGGTTTTGGACATTTCTGTCGGAATGTGTCGGAGTCCGATGATAGCGGTGAAGAGAGAGGCCAGCGGAGTTGTTACGTACCCCCCCGCATGTTTTACGTGTTCTATGACAAGTCCATCGTGACCTGCAGATTTACCTCCTGCCATGTTGCGTATTGCTCGTTGGATTATCTCAGGTAAGATGACTATGGACGGCTGTTGTTCCGGTTGATTTGTTGGTGCATCAATCTGTTTATCCATTATTTGCGGTTGAACTGGTGTGGAGCAAAAAGTATTCCTGAAAACTTCAGCTATGTCTTTATTTTCAGATTTTCCATCAATATGGCTCGGTGCGGTATGTTTTGCTTTCAATACAGTATTGGTTTTGTTCCAGAAAGACGAAAAGTTCTTGCATTGAAAGCTGTTTGCTATTTTATCCATTTTATTCTGTTCGAATTTCTTTTGACACTTCTTATATTCTTTCTTAAAGAGCGATCTACTTTGTTTTCGATCTTCCATGATAGGACCATCAGTAGGTCGTCCATTCTGCAGCCATTTTATGTGTGCATTTCTCGATGTTTTCACGTACGATGTGTTTCACGTACGATGTGTACGATGTGATGTACGATGTGATTTCATGTACGATGAATTCACAGGAATTCACCGTACATGACCGCAGCTAAACATAATCCACCGTAATTCAACGTAATTCAACGATTTCCCGTACATGGACTGCACTAGACCATAATTAACCGTAATTCACCGTAATACACAAAATTTACCGAAATTCACGAAATACACGACCGTCCTTGACCATAATTCACCGTAGTTCCTAGTAATTCACCGTAATTCATCGTATATCACCGTAATTCACCGTACATGACCGCACTTGACCATAATTCACCGTAATACTCCAAATCCACCGTTATTCACCGTAATTCACCGATTCACCGTACATGACCGAAACTAAACATAATTCAGCGTAATTCACCATAATTCACCGTAATTCACCGTAATACAGCAAATTCACCACAATTCACCGTAATTCACCGATTCACCGTACATGGACTGCACTTGACCATAATTATCCGTAATTCACCGTAATTCAAAGTAATTCACGGTAATTCACCGTAATTCACCAATTCACCGTACATGACCGCACCTGAACATAATTCACCGTAATTCACCATAATTCACCGTAATTCAACGTAATATAGCAAATTCATCGTAATTCATGACCGCACTTGACCATAATTTACCGTAATTCACCGAATTCACTATAATTCACCGTAAATCTCCGTAAATCACCAAATTCACCATACTTCACCGTAATTCACCAAATTCACCGTAATAAACCGTAATTCACAGTAATTTACCGATTCAATGTACATGGACCACACTTGACCATAATTCATCGTGATTCACCGTATTTTACCGTAAACCTCCGTAATTCACCATAATTCGCAGTAATTCACCGTAATTCACAGTATTTCACCGTATATCTCCGTAATTCACCAAAATTCACCGAAATTCACCGTACATGACCGCACTTCACCATAATTCACCGTATTTCACCGAATTCACCGTAATTCACCGTAATTTACCGTACTTGACCGAACTTGTCCATAATTCAGCGTAATTAACCGTTATTCACCGAATTCACCACAAATCACCGTAATTCACCGTTATTCATCACATTTACCGTAATTCACCGTAACTCGCAGTAATTCACCGATTCAATGTACATGGACCGCACTTGACCATAATTCATCGTGATTCACCGTATTTCACGGTAACTCTCCGTAATTCACCGTAATTTACCGTACATGACCGGACTTGACCATAATTCACCGTAATTCACGGTAATTCTTCGAATTCACCATAGTTCACCGTAATTAACCAAATTCACCGAAAATCTCTGCAATTCACCGTAAATCACAGTAATTTACCGTACATGACTAAACTTCACTATAATTCACCGGAATTCACCGTAATCCACCGTCATTCACAAAATTCACCGTAATTCACACTAATTCACCGTAATTCACCATCAATTACCGCACTTCAATATAATTCACTGTAATTCACCGTAATTCAAAAAATTCACCGTAAGGAAACCTGCTCATTCCAACCAGCTATAGCCTTCCATTTTCGCCCTTTTGTAGGCTTCCTCCCTGTATTAAATGCAGACATTGCTGAGGTACGTAATACTTGTACAATGTTTTTATATAGGTCATCTATTTGGGCTGCATTTACCATGGTGCTGTCATGAGTTTCTGTGTCGGTTCCACAAATTATCTCATGTTGACCTATGGCTAATTGTGCATATCTGGAGTAGGACTCCACTTGTGCTTGACTTTTGGGCCGCCATCGGCATGGATCCCCCACTATTGTACAACTAGAAGTATATGTAGGTAGCCCAATAGTTCCTAGAGTAGTGTGCATCGGTCTATGATCTGACCAGTCGGAATTGTAGTCAATATGCATATCTTCAATTGTATTGCGTACTGCCTGAGTTACGAGACAATGGTCGAGCCACTTATATGATTATATTAACACGTATTATGTGCATCGCTTACATATGTGTACGAGTCGGGCGGGAGTATGTCAACATCTGCAATTTGTAGGTTATATTCTGAGCAGAATGATTTAAGTTCACGCCCAAAAGGCGAATTCATATTGGCATTAAAGTCTCCCAGAATTATACAATTAGGGTTGTCTCTTTCCTCGATTATCGTGTGCAATTTCGATAGACAGAATAAATATTCTGGTAAATTATCAGTGTTGTCCACAGGCATGTATACACACATGACAAGTAATGTTCCAGTATTTAGTGTGATATCAATCGCTATTATTCTGGGAGTTTCACAATCGATCGAGTCATATAAGCGACCCGTTCTCATGTGACAAATATCAACCGTGTACAAGTGTTAGGTGCGCGTTTGGCGTGTTTCCCGATTGTGCACCGTTGCCGAAGGGATCAATGACGCTAGTTCCTCAGAGCATCTTCCGTCAAAATACCGGTAGAACAAGGACCGTATTCCCACCTAACGTCTGTACTCCAAAGATTGCAATCCGTTTAAGATAGGCGAATCTATCAAACGGACCGCCCGTTTCTGCACAAAGTCAAGGGTTTTTCAGATATTTTGGGACTCACGACCAGAGGTGGCTGCCAAATTCTGCAGTGGGGCGCTCTTGCGATTGTGCACTCCCTTTCTTTAATTTCACAAAGCTAAGCAGATGATTTGTTTTATTGTCACACTAAAAACACTCTGAGCTCTACCGTCATGAAATTTGCACGGTTAGTTGTCAATACAACTATTTCCATAAAAATATAGGGAGATTTTAAAATTTCAATTTATTAGAGTAACTTATTAAAGCTTACAAACTTCATTGTAATATTTTATCGTTGAAGAAGATAATATTAACAATTTTTTTGTGCTTTTTTATTAATATTATCCTGTTCAACGATTAGAAATTTTAAATTTTTATTAATTCTTCGAATATTTTTGTTTTTATCGATGTTGCAAAATAATATGTTGCCGTTTAGAAAGAAAGGAAGGTGTGGCAGTGGATAATGAAATAACCTTGGTGGCAGCAGCTTTCCGCGACCGTAGATTCAACACTGATCTCATTACGACTGAATCATAACGAAGAGGGACTGGTACCACACAAAGTATCACACTCTGGCAAGAGGTAAAACATGTAAACCTTAAATCTATTTGTGTATTGTATTTATTGCGATTTATGTTCGAATTTATATGTGGAGGTGTTTTGTTACGGTGGGTACAAACGCTGAATCAAAATATCCTGCGCTCTGTAATATGCTGGCTACCACATCATATTGCAGATTATAAAACTACAGTTTACATATTATATTTGTACGAGACGTGTAGGCCCGCACAAGGGACTGTAAATATTTAGGCACTGGCACACAGGAAGGCATCACTATTGTGATTCGCTAGTCCTACTGAGAAAGGTGTGTGGTATTTTCCAAGTGGGGATGTCGTCGCCCGGAGCATACTTGATTTGTAGCGCCGGCCAGAATTATTGATCGCTTGAGATGGTGTCAGCTGTCATATGAGCGAGGTTTTCTGCGTATCCGGGGATGGCTTTAGGGTCGGACCAGTCGCTGCAAGCTCGTAAGTAGGCTAGGTGGCTGTCGGGCTCAGGTTGCAGCATATCCGGGGACGGCTTTAGGGTCAGACCGGTTGTTGCAAGCTCGTGGGTAGGCTGGGTATCTGTCGGGCTCAGGTTGCAGCATATACGGGGACGGCTTTAGGGTCGGACCTGTTGCTGCAAGCTCGTGGGTAGGCTGGGTGGCTGTCGGGCTCAGGTTGCAGCATATTCGGGGACGGCTTTAGGGTCGGACCGGTTGCTGCAATCTCGTAGGTAGAGGCTGGGTGGCTTTCAGGCTTAGGTTTCGGCATATCCGGGGACAGCTTTAAGGTCGGACCGGTTGCTGCAAGCTCGTACGTAGGCTGGATGGCTTTCAGGCTCAAGTTGCGGCATATCCGGGTACGGCTTTAGGGTCGGAACGGTTGCTGCGATATCGTAGGTAGGCTGGGTGGCTTTCAGGCTTAGGTTTCGGCACATCCAGGGACGGCTTTAGGGTCGGACCGGTTGCTGCGATCTCGTAGGTAGGCTGGGTGGCTTTCAGGCTTAGGTTTCGGCACATCCAGGGACGGCTTTAGGGTCGGACCGGTTGCTGCGATCTCGTAGGTAGGCTGGGTGGCTTTCAGGCTTTGGTTTCGGCACATCCGGGGACGGCTTTAGGGTCGGACCGGTTGCTGCGATCTCGTAGGTAGGCTGGATGGCTTTCAGGCTTAGGTTTCGGCATATCCGGGGACGGCTTTATGGTCGGACCGGTTGTTGCGATCTCGTAGGTAGGCTGGGTGGCTTTCAGGCTTAGGTTTCAGCATATCCGGGGACGGCTTTACGGTCGGACCGGTTGATGCAAGCTCGTACCTAGGCTGGATGGAGTGAAGATCTCTCACTTGATGAAAAGAGCAGTTTGGGTAGAGTGGAGATCTCTCACTTGGTGAGGAGAGTAGGTCCATGTAGATTGAAGATAAATGATGATTGTCGATTTTTACGAGCGTTTCACTGTAGATGTTACTTGGTCGGAGTCGTGAACAGGAATAGCGGGCGTGCCTATGTGCGTACCATTTTTATAGGGTGTCGGCAACGTTATTTGCCTGTGTTATGAAATCATTGCATTTTTGTTGTGAAATATTGACTTGGTTATTTGCAGGTGTTGTTTTGACAACTTGTTTGTTTCAGAGGTCGTTCAACTGACGTGAAAAGTCTTGACTTGCTCGTATTTTTGTTATGAAAATCTTGTTACTCGGATCTGCCTCTATATGACAAGTTTGATGCACGCAGGATTCAACTCGCGGTATTATTTTTTTGTTTACGTTTTTGAAAAGATTGAGTTTATTTATCATATCCACGTTCGATATAATATTATTGAGAAGTACGTCCATGTTTGGATGGATATAACGACGGGTGTCAACGAAAGGGGCGTAGTAATCTCTTCACAAACGTTTGATGTGGCCTCATAACCCACGTGTCACAAAAATATACATACTCCGGACACAAGTCGATCTCCCCAACAAACTGTTTCATCGTATTCAACAATACGAGATCTCTGGCGTGCCGTAATATTACCAGAAGCTGATTGTCTGTGCATTGAGTTGGTCAAGAAACCTCTTGTACGTTTATGGATACTGTTATGAAGCAAGTCCCTAACAACTAAGGTTGACAAACCAACTCAGGATTAACCATAAACAAACATTGGTTGTCTGTGACCGAATAAATTGCTAGCCGCTCGGTTTTGGAAGGAGAGGGGGGAAGCCACCGCAAGGGGGCTTCGGAAGACATGGCAAGGTCAGTTTAGTTTGGAGAGCCGAGCCATCCTGTCACCCGATTCTGAGACCGAAAACTGGTATCGTTCCACAATTTACTTATTTATTTATTTCACTTTCTTTTTGGTAATACAGTAATAATCTAATAAATCCGTTATCATTTCATTCTATCTTTTAATGATCTAAAGGCATCCACAGAAAGGTTAAAGCTTTTCCTAGAGCCTTTAGAAGCGGCTTTAAAAATATAGACCTAACTGCCAGGTATTTTTAAATAGCAAAAGAAAGTTGTTTTCTTATTTGAATTCCCTATTCCTGAATCTACTTATATGTATGTGTTTTATTTATGTTTTCTGGAAGCGGCGATTTCTCGAATTGCATATCAACGAACTGAGAACACGATTCAACGTGGGGCTTGTGGTGGCTTTCCCCCTCTCCTTCCAAAACCAAGCGGCTAGCAATTTATTCGGTCACAGACAACCAATGTTTGTTTATGGTTAATCCCGAGTTGGTTTGTCAACCTTAGTTGTTAGGGACTTGCTTCATAATAATACACAAGCATCAGAAGCTGATTATCTCTGCACTGAGCTGGTCAAGAAAGAGGTTTCTATTGATGGATATAAAATCACAAACATCAATTCCATGTGCATTAATCTAGTAGAGCTACTTCCCAGTGGACGGGGGTGGATAGAAAATTTTTATTAAGTTTCGGAACCCAAATCACTCTCTGGCAAGAGGTAAAACATGTCAATCATCAATTAAATTAAAACAACTGGAGGTTAGATGGAAATGGTAGGTACTATATTGGGAAGGAGTTTAACTCGAACAACCAACAAAGTTGGGAAAAGGGGGTGACCAATAATTTCAAACCACTTTTAATTTGAAACATGTTTCGATTTCATGGTAAGAATGATGGCCTGAGTGCGATTCCGTGAAAAAGGAAGACAAAAAAGAATTTCGTGAAAAAAATTTCAAATTTATGGATAAATGTAATACTTTCGATTTTCTGCTTAGAATGCGATTCCATGAAAAATAAATCATAAAACAGTTTCGGGAAAAAAAATTACAAATTTATGGACCAATTTGGGGTCGGAATTAGAATGCTTATATCTCCGGTCCTAGGGTACGGATTCGACAACTGATTTCGATACTGTGCTGAGAACGATGGCCTAAATGCGATTTCGTGAAAAAATAAGTCAAAAAAGATTTTTGTACCAATGCAAAACTTGGGGTCGAGATTGGAATGCTCATATCTCCGGTCCTAGGCAACGAATTCGACAACATTTTTCGATGTTTTTCGATTTTGTGCTAAGAATGAAAAAAATCAGTTTTGTGAATAAATCTGACCAATGCAATACTTGGGGTCGAGATTGGAATGCTCATATCTCTACTCCTATGGCACGGATTCGACAAGTTTTTTTTTTCGGTTTTGTGCTGAGATTGATGGCCTGAGTGCGATTCTGTGAAAAGGTCAGTCCAAAAAAATTTCTTGAAAAATTTACAAATTAATAGACCAATGCACTACTTGGGGACAGAATTGGAATGTTCATACTCGTATCTCCAGTCCTATAGCACGGATTCGACAACTCATTTCGATTTTCTGCTTAGAATGCGATTCCATGAAAAATAAATCATAAAACAGTTTCGGGAAAAAAAATTACAAATTTATGGACCAATTTGGGGTCGGAATTAGAATGCTTATATCTCCGGTCCTAGGGTACGGATTCGAAAACTTTTTTCGATATTGTTGTCGATCTTGGCCGATTCATTCTAATATATGTTCGTGACCCACCTCTCTTGTTTTTGTTTGCTATGGTTGAAATTCAAACAAAGCCAGATACTACTACAATTATTATATATCTTAATTAAGCACAGGTCGTACATTTTGTTGTTTTCAAAAAGTCGTGTTGAGAAGGGATGGGGCCCTCAAAGGGCTGCAGACACTTCATCTCTATCATTAATCATTCGCCTTCGAGTATTCGATGGCTGGTCTCCGCAGGGTTCATTGCTTTCCCCTTTCTCGATAAACAAAACACCTACTTCACGGTCATCCATCTTGTTAAACAGCAAAAAATTCTTTAAATTTAATCTTTTAAATTTTTCCAAACTTCTTACAACGAAGCAAGGGTGTTCCTAGCCGATTTTCGCCATGTACATATTACAAATTTCCGTTGAAAACTGAAAGTTTTTTTGCACTTAAAAAAAAAATCTTCAAGATATTCTCTATTCACATGTCTAGCTGAAAAAGTAATTATTTGAAATACCCCCGATAAAAAATTTTTTTTTCCGAAAAATGTAAATAATGAATGTGGTTCTGTTATTTATCTTGTATAAAGTATGAAAAAAATCACAACGCTTCTTTAAATGCTATTTAAGTAAGTAGTTTTGATTTTTCAGATTTTTGGTGCAATGTAAATATATAGTATTTTATTCAATAATTTTAAAAGGGATTACTTACACCCTAGACATTAATTTTATTAGCGCGCTTCCTCTCTTCACCGTATTGAGATATCTATTTTTTAAACAATCTTAGGTACAAACGGAGGGTATTATTAGGTCTTAAGAAAGGGTGAATTTGAGTAAATAATTTCATGCCCAGTTTTGTCTTTTACAAATTTGTTTCTTAAGCCTGGATATTAGAACCGTTGTGCTTGACCACTGATCATAATTTGATTAATCGCTGAAACGTGATGAGA
This sequence comes from Halesus radiatus, assembly GCA_022606495.2. Lineage (NCBI taxonomy): Eukaryota > Metazoa > Arthropoda > Insecta > Trichoptera > Limnephilidae > Halesus > Halesus radiatus. Next base: position 8,908 of record JAHDVE020008825.1, on the reverse strand, counting down.
ATCAACTATTACAGGTGATAAGTATTGAAATCAAAATTGTTACAATATTAAATGTAACAAGGTTCAAACAGTTAGAAAATATTAAATAATGGTCTAACTTTTTGAGAGTTAAATTGATATTACAAAGCTATATAGGTCATGCTAGACTTAACGTTTCTATCTTTAATTAGTTACGTTGATCCAGAAATTCTATACAGAAAAAGCTGTACATTTTTCGTAATTCCAAAGCTTACCGTTTGGTAGCTTTAACGAATTCAGATAACACACAATTTTTCTCCATAGGAGTAGATGCAAAAAGGGGAAGTTGTTGAAAAAATCTTTTCGTTACTTAGTGAAAAAAATACGATCACATTACAAAGTTGTCCTATATTCCAGTTGTTGTAATAATCGTTTAAGCATGTCGAGATAGACGCAAACGGATTGTAAACAATATGTTTGTACGCCACTTTCTTCTGCATTCATTCTACATTTCTACTTCTAACATTCACCGTACAAAATCATTATTAAAGTCGTCGACAGAGATTGTTTGTTTTATTTTTAAAGTCAGTTAATTTGCTGGTTGTCTCATTTTCAATTGTGTATGAGAAAGTCCCGATGAATTTTTTTACAATGATGTGGTCCCAAGCAAAGCCAGCATCAATAACGTATTGACAAAAATCTGTCATAAATTTTGATCACTTTGACGATGGATATCTACACGAAGTATATTGAGTTTTTGTTCCAGGTCTTTGATGTTTTAATGATATTTGAATGAGAATAATTTTATTATGTTGTTGGTGATAGGAATCTTATTTTGTATTATAAAAAAGCTATATCAACATATTCAAAAAATATTATGTTTGTGATTCTGCTAAAAACAAAGTAATAGGCAATAATCTTTTACTACATTATGTAATTTAGCTCTGTAACTACCTTTTAATATTAATAACCCACAAGAATTTCAAATGTCTGAAGCCAGCATTTGGGCCATTTGGGGTATATTATGAATCTGGAAGGAGTGGGGAAGGGAAGGAGATGGGGAAGTTATTTTTCCTAGAATATGGGTGACTTCATTATTCAAAAATTATTTATTTATTTTTATTTATTTATTTATTTTATTTATTTATTTTTTTTTATTTCATTTTATTATTTTATTATTGTTTTTATTTTTTTTTTTTTTTAATATTATTTTTTTTTATATTTATTTATTTATATATTTATTTATTTATTCATTTAGATGGATATTTACAAATAATATTGAAAAGGTACATCCGAGTATTACAGGTAATATAAAAGTAAACAACGTAATTTTCACCTTTTTTAACCATACAATTCTGTGGGTAAATATAGAGTTTAACTTTTTTCTTTACGGTGCCAGAAAATTCACTAATAATAATTCACTAATAAAATACACTCAGTGATACGTCCATTACTGCAGGCAGACCGCCGGTTACTACTGACGACTGCGCATCGTGGCTTGGCGAGGAAACCCCGCACCTCTCCTGCTCGATACCTTATCACTCGATCAGTTAACAACGCACGCAGACCAGCACTTTTTCAGATCTTTCGTCTAAACATTTTTTTCTCTTACTTTCGATAAATACTTATATACTATAATTATTTTATTCAATAGATAAATGTACTGCGGAGACAGCATCGGCAAGGAAACGTTTATAAGACATGATATAAAAATAAAATAAAAATTATAATGCATTGTTAGAATCCACAACGTAAAAGATCTGCTATTACGAACACGTAATAATTAAATTACAAGTGCAATCCCACATATTCTATATAATATATAAAACAATCTTTAGGTGAATACCACGAGAGACCAAACATCCCGGAGCCAGTGGGACTATTGCACCCCCGATTGTGTGGTACGTTGTGAGGCTGAAGGGGATGGGACGGAGTGGAGAGGTGAAGAGGAATAACAAGTAGGATAGCTATTAAGATCTACTAATTCAATCGAATCAGAATATGTACGCCCATTATAAAAGATCAGTACTTTAATGGTGATAAATTCAATTTTTCATTTCATTCTGCGAAGAATACTATTTGATATTGAACTATACACTACTCACTTTCTTAAAAACACAGTTTATTTGTCTTATTAAAATCACGCTTTATTCTTACGAGGCCGTGATTTCGGAAATCCGTAAAAAAAAACAGATCCTTTGATCCAATGAATCAACAGCCTGCATCACTGGGCCACTGCACCGGGGCCCGAACCCCGGCCAGGTATAAGGCCAACCGGTCCGACTGGTTTTTTTCTCACCCGCTCATCCCTCCGAAAAACCGCCGAGGTATTTTTTACTCCAGTCCTTGCATCCCATTACAGGAGAAGTCAAAGTCGGCTGAGGCTTTCGCGGGGGTTGGGCCCTTGCAGAGGCGCGGGGATCTTCTAAATCACGATCTCACAAATAGGCTTTTTCGTTTCGATTAGTGAAGGTAGCCCGCGCTACCGTTCGCGATAATAAAACATTATGGCTGTGAAGGAATACAAAATATCTTATAATTATTTAACGGTAGGTAATAAATAGTTTTATTTTGCGTTTTTGCCTATACTTTGTTGCAATTTTGATGCTGCACATTTCATTGTGATGGTTTAACTGCGGACTTTAAATACGTGAGACTATAAAACAATGTACTTAAAATGCGATGATCCACCTTGTAGTCAGGTACTTGAAAATAGGCCTTAATCTAAATTTTATAAAACAAATACCAACATATATAGTTGTGAATGATGAATACTTGGAGGAGGTCGATGAGTTTGTATATTTGGGTAGTATGTTTACGATAGATGGAAAGACTGATAGGGATATTGAAAGAAGGGCTGAACGCGCGGTTGGCGTTTATAAAATGTTGTCCAAAGAAGCGAAGCTAGCAGTCTCAGTGGTGATACCAATCCTGATGCCTCACTGCCAGTAAAAAAGAAAGTAAACTGAATGCTGCTAAATGAGATCTCTGAGGCGAATGTGTGGTAAAACCGTGTATTATCGTGTGAAAAACCTTGAGATTCGTAAAGAATGTAAAGCTGATGTAAGCGTAATGAGTGAGATTAAGAAAGGGACGCTTAGAAGGTTTGGGCATGTAGAGCGAATGAACGAAGAAAGGAGAGTAAGAATAATATATGACGCGACTGTGAATGGAAGAAGCCGGGGACGCCCAAGGAAAACATGGCACGATCAAGTGAATCAAATAATTGGGCCATGTCAGAAGTCGGAATAATAGATGAGAATTTTTTTTATATGAACACCGCACAAGTGTCCCAACTGCTCCCAAACGTCTGGAGCCAGTGAGACTATGGCATCCCCAATTGGGGAATGTTGTGAGGCTGAAGGTATTGGGGAAGGGTAGGAGAAGGGGAAGGAGAAGATGGGGAAATACCTGGATATTCAGATCTGGTCACCAAACACGGCTAAAAGTCATTTCAAGCAACGTTTCAATTCTGAATGGTGGTCTTTCACCAGGGCGATACTGAAAGTATCTTCCACAAAAAATAAATGCAATCCTTTCCCGGTACATATTTAAAAAATAAACTTAACCAACGTTTTGTAATCCGCATTATAATAAAAAAAAACATTAAAATTAGTAAATTAACAATAATTACTTTGTTTACACCACTGTTTTTAATATATAAATATCATAATAAATAAATTTAATTATTTGGGATTTATGTATTAAAAATAGTTGTGTAAACAAAGTAATTCTTGTTAATTTATTAATAATAATAATAATAATAACAAAGCATTCATATAGCGCAGTTTTGTGTTATTTCACTTCAAGTGCGCTTTACGGATTTTGCGCTTTGAGGATAATATTAACAAGTCTTGAACTTGAAGTATGATATCGGTGTAGATGGCGTAAATTGAACTGGTCTCATTAGCTAAGTTGGTTAAGCGGTTACCCCGGATAGGTAGAGGTCCTGGGTTCGAGTCCCAGATGCGACTGAAATCTTTTTATTTTCTTTTGTTTTTTCGGTTTCGTGGTTCATTTGGGATGTATTAATATTATCTTCTTCAATGATTAAATATTACAATGAGGTTTACAAACTTCAATAAGTTATAAAAAATAAATTGAATAAAAAATATATATTCCGAGGAAACCGAAACCTAACAACTACCAGAGGCTTGAGGAAATGACTTTTTATAATAAATTGGAGAGAAATTAAAATTTACAGACAGTAGGATTTTTTTAAATAAGTTTGTTTTTAAAGCCCGTTTAAATTCAGTCAATTTCTGGATATTACTAAGAGCTGGGGGAAGTTTATTCCAAATGAGAGGGCAATTTACACGAAAAGAGCGATTGAATGTTCAATTAGACGATTAGTAGCATCTAGATCTGCTGACCTCAGAGTAAGCTGTCTATCACTGTCCTGTCGGATGCATAGTTCACATATATAGGCTGGCGCCATTCCCTGCAATGCTTTGAAGGTCAGTAAGCAGATCTTGAACTCTGTTCTTTCAGGGCATCGAAGTCAATGAAGGTGATCCCTTAGAAGTGGGGTTATATGACAATATTTAGATTCACCAAATATCATTCTCGATGCAGCATTGAAGACGGATTGGATTCTATTGAATAGTTTTTGAGGAAGGCCAGCATGTGCACTATTACAATAGTCCATACGTGAGACAACGAAGGAATTTATGAGTGATTTTGCTCCGTCAGAGTGAAGGCATCTCCTGATTGATTTTATCTGCCTAAGATGGAAAAAGCCAGAACTTACAGCTTTTGAAATTTGCGATTCAAGAGAAAGACTATTGTCTATAGTAAAACCTAGGAATTTTATTTCTGTAGAAGGGATTATATCTGTATCCTGAATACGTATTGGACTGGAATCAAGGAGGCCTTGCCTTCCTGAATAATTACACTTTGTGGGCAAAACCCGGAAAAATCGCATCCTATGTTACCAAACGTTGCGACACACTTGGGGTGACCAATGTCATAGGTGTTCGTTATCCAATGAATGTACCCGGAGAGGCGGTATCCATACCCCCCTCCCGAATTGGGTTTATCCATCCACAATGTGTCCAAATTATATCAGGATACGTTGTAGGCAAACGGTTTCACCCTATTTGGGATGCATGGCTCCCGGAATCGATGAATTTGGACATTTTTCTGTTTTATTTGCAAACATTATTTGCGTACACCAGATCCTTTAACGTTTAAAGCGCTGTATAAACATAATGGCAAATCAATTAACATTTTTTATGTGTTATTTTTAAGCTTTTCAATTTGCCCTCGAGCTGAAATATGTATTACAAAAAAAACGTTAAAAAATTGCCTTGAATTAATAATGATTATTTAACTATTCTCCTTGTAGAAAGGCAGGAATAATTAACGATGTTTGTTGTTGTGTTTCTTTCGCCCCATTTCACGTGTTAGGGACATGTTTATTTTTCACATCAGTCAACCAATTTCCCTTTCTTTACTTTTTTCTTCGTATTTAATGGGTTTCTCTATTTTACGTATAATTTATTTATTACCAACGTGAATGTAATTCACCATGACGTTGTCGCAATAAACGGGGATGTTGATTATAAAGGTATTTAGTAGAAGTCCCACTTATCGTTGTTTGGATCTGGGTACAGTTATGTTGTAAAATACAGGTGGTGGGTGCTCAGTTATGATCACTGGCATAATAATAGGTGGCAAAATATTCACACACCCCAACCGCCAACCAACCCGTTAACGAAATGTATCGCCTTCTTAGTTTGGTTCAAATTACAAGTTGGAACCAACCCCTAACTCAAAGAACACCGATAAAAAAACCCTTGTAAATTTTAAAGTAGGCGTTTCACTCATTCGAATCTTCTATTCTGATCTTATGATATACGAGTACGTATTTATACTGTTAACTCTAACAACTTCAACGACATTTATTAATATTTGTGTAACGCAGTTTTGTGTTATTTCATTTCAAGAGTGCGTTTATAAGGGCGAACAATCGCACAATATAACACACCATGGCGGCTCGTACCCCACCTACTATCTAAATCTCCATACAAAAAATAGATATTGTATACATAATATCATTGATTTATAAAGCCAAAATATATTATCTGAAGCAGAAAAAACTCTTGAACTTTAGCCTCATGAAACCTGCAAATATATTTTTGTCTAGAATTTCTAGACAAACGCAACTCTTTTCAACAAGTATAGCCGTAACCATCATGAACTTTGAAGCTTAAAAATATCACTGGAACAAAACTGGTCAATAACTACTAGAGAATTACTAAAAAAAAAAACAAATTGTTACTCATAATATCATACAACAATCACACATGGAATTACTAATTAAGGTGGCTATACACCTTAGTTAGTAAATTACCTTAATCCATTTTGGCAAACTTTACAAGACAAATAAAAAACTAGTGTGAATTTTGAAAATTATTTATTTTCCTGTAAGATTTTTTTTAAATTTATGTTTATCATTCGCATATGAGGTTTTCGTAGAAATGTGAATTTTTTAAAAATTCTGAAAGATCTCGTTAATTTTTAATTTGTGAATGGACTTACGCGAATAACTAATTCAAGTGACAATATGAAATTTGTTTGAAAAATGTGTATTTCATATGTACAAACTTATCTGTGAAGTCTGGGGAGCTTCTCCCGCTGTTCTTACCTGTCTCGTTAGTTCAATGGATCATATTTTGGCTGCCTCCACAGTAGCAGTAACTCCATAACAATTTAAAAGCCTAGTAATCGTTTCATTGTTCCTTAGGCTTTAGTGATTCAACCCTCAACATTGTCATCAAGATTATAAGGCCATCAGTCAGGGCACAAAAAACAGACCCTTACCCTTTCTTTAGTTTGTGCAACAGGTTCTAACCGCGGCAAGGGAAGGTGTTGAGTTGGTCTAGTTCCGTGTGTGAGTTCTGAACGCGGCTTAACCCGTAATTTAGTGAGAGCACGTCTTGGGTTGGTGAAAAACAAAACTTAGGTGAAATAGCTTACCCGATATTAAAGCCGAGTTTACATGGTCGCGGTCGTTTTGGCGATCTGTTCCTTTGTCGAATCACAAATGTGTCTAATAATATTTAATTATGATGCAGGCTAAACGAAACGTAATATGCGCTCGCAGATGGTGCTAATTTAAATATTTGAGAAAAAAAAAACACTTTAAGAACGTAATGCTTTTAAATATTGAAATGAACTATTTGTTGGTGGGTGTATACACGGAATATGAAATTGGTACTTTAGATTTAAACCTTAAGTCCTTCAAGAACTTAAATATTATTGTACTGTATACAATAATATTTAAGTTCTTGAAGGATTATTTTTATATGTTTCTTAAAGGACTTAAGATTCAAACTTAAAATAACAATTTATTCCATTTCATATTCCGTATGTACACCTGCCAACAAACAACTCATCTCAATATTTAAAAGCATTAAGTGCTAAAGGTTTTTTTTTCTATAATATTTGAATTGGCGCCATCTGTGAATGGTATTGTTTTTTATCGATTATATTCTGTTGGCAACCGAATTACACAATTCGAGCCCATACAATAATATCTGGACGAAGTTTTTTTATTAAAAATAATCTGTAAGGCGCATTTATACTTATAATAGTGAGCTCTGATATTGTGAATTTTTTACTACAGCCTTTTCTGTTGGGAGTTTAGCGCAACTATTTTCAGCTCATTTTAATTATGAGCTATGGAGCTTTTGAAAACTAATTTCATTACTTATAACTTTTAATGCATAGCATTAAATATTAAGCGTATATCTAAACCATTAAATAAATTTTGGGATTTAGTAACTTCGTTATTAAACATTTAAAACTGAAATTACTCTTTTTTTAATATTATATGTTTATATAAAATATTAACCCCGTGAAGTTTATAAACTAACATAATATGACAAATCGAAATAATTTTTTTTATAAGCTCTCAAAACTTCGTCTTGTCTAAACCCGCCTTTACCCATTTTTTGCAAAATTCTTCCTAGCCATCTGTCATGTGTAGAAGGGGTAGAAATTAGAGTGAAAAAGGGACGAAGGTGAGATTCCCATAATATGGCAGGCTAATGGATGCCTGCCAAACTAATGATATGTATTTGTGGGAAATAATGGGCCAATTAAAGGAATATAAAAGAACATAATAGAAATATGACAGGGAAGATAGTTTCTCCAAAATGAGGAGTAAAAAAATCCATTGTCCCTTTTTTATTCTTCTCACTTCCGTGCGTTTTTTATGACTCTTTGGTGTTGAATCAAAGTACTTCGTGGTAAAATGTCTTTATCTACGGATTGGTATAATTTTACCTAGCCATGTTAATGGGGTAATTTTTTAAAACTGTGTAACTACGTAAGAGTTTTTACTGCTTGGAGCCAAAACTATAGCATTCGCATTTGAGGAATGTTTTGAGGCTAAAGTTAGTCGAGAAGGAGAAGTAGACGAGGAGAGTTTTGAAGTACCTGGCTATTTAAATCTGGTCACTGAATGCAGTTAAAGCCATTTCTAACAATACGAAATTTCTGAATGATGGTATAATAATAATAGTGTTTGTTTATTTCAGCTGAACAGAGCGGCGAGTGCAATACTCTGTCTGCCATATGAAAGAATACATCTAAATAAATTACATGATATGAAATTGAATATAAAATAAAATGGTAAACATATTTAGCACCTGTACTACGGTGGCTTGTTACGGTATATTACCAGGGTGATGCTGGGAGTATATTTCACACATTAAGTACAGGTTAAATATTTCAAACATAGTTTTGAATGACACAACGAATTTAAAAGTATTTATTTATTTTATATACATTTGGCTTAACCACGGCTTTAGGATGTTTAAATAAACATATATCTATTTGTAAATGTATATATATATACTTTAGTTATTTGTACATTTAAATTTACAAGATAACTAGTAATAACTTACATACCGTTGGATACTATTACATATAACTAATTATA
>JAHDVE020008824.1:0-62060 GCA_022606495.2 Halesus radiatus | reverse complement strand
CTCTTAAATTTATTTTCATATTAATATTAATAATAATATTTTTTATTTGTATTTCTAATTTAAATTTATTATTCAATGTTTTATAATTATTTTGTCATTAACATTTTTTATCTGTTACTTACCTACTTTAATTCATTTTTGTTTATGCTCATATTTTGTATATTCTTAAATTATTGTTTTAATTTTTTTATCATTTTTCTATACTTGAAATTATTTTTTAGTATTCATTTATTCCTGAAGATGATTGCATTGCTATCGAAGCATGTAGAAATATTTTTATATATTTTAAGTAAAGTGGTATATACAAAGTGTGTATTAATTATATAATTAATAATGATGCCACAAAGTTATCAATCATTTGAAGAAATTATAAATTAAATTTTAATCATTTAATTGAAGATGATGTCACAAAGTGGTTTTACATGAATTTTACGTGAATTTATTCACTGTGCGATGCATACTGGTATGGAAATTTCTAAAAACTTGCACATGAACGTTCCTGCGTGGACGCGGATTCGCTTTAAGTGCGTACTAATAATGATAATACTCGGATGACTTGTATACCGCCTTTTTTGTGAAAAATCACCTCAAGGGCGCTGTAGAATACTACTTGCTAGAATTTGTCTTATTACGTATAAATAGATATAGAAATATACTTACTTTGTATGTCACTTCAGATTAAAACATTAAGTTACAAAATTTTCGCTTGAGAAGATATGATTTTGCATGCACAGGAAACAATATTAGAAAACACTGCACATTGCATGATATTGCAGTTACTGTTTAAATTATATTTGTCCTTGATATTATATTTATTAGAAGGTTGTTGGAAAAAGAAGAGTAGGTATTTATTTGAAATATTATATTACTTGAGATTTTCGATAATAATTATTTTCAGTTACAAATATTCATAGTTATTTACAATGTCGCGGACTATGAAAAGTTTAAATTTTTTCTGTTAATTACTTAAGGTAGTTACTTATGGTTAGCTTCGCTATGTTAATTAGGTATGCAACTGAACCATTCATGGATATGTCTTTTCGAAGAGACGAGTTTCGAGTCTTTAATCAACCTTAGATCGTATGGCTGTTTATTCCTTGCTTTAGGGACTGACACGCTGAAAGCACGCTCACCAAACTTAGTATCTGGTGTGCGCTTTGGTTCCTTCAGCCTTCCGATAGCCGATGACGTCGCTGATCTAAGTGTTGACTGTCGTGATATGAAATTTTCAGGGATGCACAGTTGCGATAGGTAAGCCGGAGCCATCCCGTTAATTGATTTAAATACCACCCAGCAAAGCTCGAACTGGATTCTTTCAGGAAATTTGAGCTAGCGAAGATTTTTGAGATGCTCTGAAAGGAGTACGTAATGTTAAAAATGAATTGTTTTTTGTTAATTTTATAGTTGGGAAGACTTACATGTAGGGTAAACGCATACTAAAACTTACTACGAAGTTTTACTATGCGTGCAGTCTAAATGAACTGTGATCCGTGGACCCTCATTTACATCTCACGGACCCCCTTTTATTCTCCATGCCACGGACCCCCTGACGTTAGTGAGTAAGATGCATGTATTTTTATGTTGGCATAGTATTAGCATTGCCACACTTGATATATATTATATTTTAATTTATTAGGTTTAATAACTTATTGAAGCTGGAAAATCTAATACTTAATCACCGAAGAAAATAATATCAAGAACTCCTAACGAAAATATGAAAAAGTCAAAAATGCGAATTTTTATTTTCCGTTTCTTTATGTTTTTAATATTCTCATTGCGAGTTTTTTTATTGATATTGTCTTCTTCAGTGATTAAAAGCTAATTTAGTATTAATAATAAAATGTACTCTTTGATAAAAACGTACAACATTTTTCATACTTAATAATATTACTCCTTGCAAATAATTTGTATTTTCAATAGCACTTTTTAACATTTTGAGATTTTTGAGCTAACAGAATAATGTACTCATATAAAAATTGAATATATCTTTTGGACAGAAAAACGTTTAATTTAATGGTGCGAAAGAAGATCAATAAAAATAGAGAAATTACTATATTTAAATATAAATAAAGTCATAAAATTGTTGAGAGAACTGACTGATAATCAACTTAAAAACATTATGAAGAAAATGTATGACAACTAGATACTTACGGCCATACTTCCCAACTTTTCGAAGGATCAATCTGAGGCATCGATCAACCAAGGGCTTTGTTGAGCATTCGCTCTGTTTGCCTGTTTCCAAGCATTTTTATCTTAAAACATCTTAAATTTTCTATGGAGGTGCACGCCTACTTTTATATACATTAAAATATTGCACGCCCACTTTTATAAATAATAAAATAGTGCCCGCCCACTTTTATAGATAATAAAATATAAAATTAAAAACTTTCAATGGAAAATTAACAGAGATGAGTTGATAGTGTATTTATTGTGAATATTCCATACATCATGGGTTTTAAAAACTAATACATAAACCAACATTTTATACTTTAGAAACGTATGTGTTAAAAACATGTTGATAATACAGTGTTAGCTTGACTTTTATAAATTCCGCGAAAGAACTTTGTTCGTTTTGTACATTTAATATTCGACGTTTCTCTTCCGTGAAAAATAAGACAAAACGTACCTTATAATTAGTAAAATAAGTTAGGTTCTCTTCAGTTTTATTTAAATCATACAAAAAACATGTTTCTGACATTCAAAAACGGAAATAAGTCTTTGTCATTCAATATTTGAATCGCGTAAAATAGATCGCAAAATTTTAAAGTACTTTTTTCACAACTTAAATCTGGCTTATAAGTTGCATCTATCTATGAATTCTAATTATTTTCATAGAAAATGAAATTTTTGCGAAAATCCTTTGAGTTCATTTTTTTTGCTGTCGCCGGCACAAAAAATAAGTCGGGTCTTGGAGAGTCAAAGCACCTTCGATATCTTAAGTATTTTTGAAGAAGATTGTCTGAATAGTAATCGCGATGGAAATATGAGTCTTTTAATACGTAATATAATATTTGAAGTGCCGAAACCTTTTCTTTCTCCATCGGAACGTAGTAATAAATGCGGTGAAGCGAGTGAATTATCTGCCCGTTAGTTCCAGTAGCATCCCATAAAAGAAATGTGGATGGTGTGGGGAGTCGGGGTTGTTCTGTAAGCCCCCACTATTGGGGGGGAGGTGGTACCATGTGAGAAAACTTCATTATGAAAGGAAATAAAAAAAGTTAAGGAACGAAAACAAAGTCTGCTACTCGTGTGTTGGCAGACCTGATATATGTATATTTAATTTATGGTTTTAAATAAAAAAAAAATAGCAGAATGAAGATAGTCCTACACACAATTAGACACCTTTTCATGTTTAAGGACAGGGATAAAAAAAAATGGTGATATCACACATTCAATTTGTTCATGCTCGGAGTGATAGGTGCTTATTCACTTTAGACCGGACCAGTATCCCCATATAAAGGTATATTCATATCTACCAGCACAGCACAGCACAGCATAGCATAGGGACAGCACAGATGCGAGTATTAACATTAAACTGTGCATCACAGCACAAACGCGAATAACAAGTTGAGGATTTTATTAACCTATTCCCATATTTATTATTATTTCATAACCTAAATTCCCTGACCAATTCAATCGATTCATTATTTGCCATCTTCTCGGATTTAGCAATATCTGCATCTAATGACTCCAACTGATGAAAATGGCGGTTCTAACGGTATGTGTTCATACTAACTGCGCAGGCGCAGACGTCACAAACAGCCACCACCACGTTAAAATATTATAAGCGACGATTTCGGCTGGTGCTGGCTCGTGTATGCGCGGATACGTTACGCTTACGTAAGTTGTAATATGAATGATGTTGTCGTGTCTGCACCGTACTTGTCTACGCTGCGCGGTGTTGGTGGATGTGAATAGTCCTTTAGGGACACATTCAATGGTACTTTTTCAAGATAACATATAGATATTTATTTATCTTTGGGCAGGTGATAACCCTTTTCTGTAATATAAGTTTTAAAAAGTCTTTTGATTAAATTACTGTCAACATTAAATTACTGTCAATATTAAATTACTGTCAACATTAAATTACCGTCAACATTAAATACCTTCCAGTTGTTTAACGCTCTAATTCCTTGTTTCCAAGCGTCTTTTATCCCTGAACATCCTAAATTGTCTATTAAGGTGCCCATCCACTTTCATAGACGATAAAATAGTGTCCGCCCACTTTAATAGACAACCAAATAATGTTCGCCCACCTTTATCGACAAAAAAAATTATATCAAATGCCGCGAAAGTACACTTCGTTTCGTACATTTTATATTTAACGTTTCTCTTCCCTGAAAAAACAATATAAAACGTAGCTTATAATATGTAAAATAAGTTAGGTTCTCTTAAGTTTTATTTAAAACATACAATACACATGTTTTTGACATTCGTAAATGAAAATAAATCTTTGAAACTCAATATTTGAAATGCGAAAAATAAATATATTGTAATTATTGAATATAATAGAATAAATAAATTGTAATTATTATATTTAATAGAGAAAATATGTTGAAGATGAACGCCAAAATTAAGAACTCGGGGTTTCTACACTTATCGAGATAATTAAATAATTGAAGACTATGTCAACTTAGTTGACAGCACCGGCGAGGAAAAGTTGATCAAAATGAGTTGATGAATTTCATCAAGAATTAATAGTTCGAAAAACAAAAGATGGCATTGGTGTAGTATAATTCGCAGTCGTATTATAATTGTATTTAGTTTTCCAATCTGGCAAGACAAAGAGAGAGAACTCCTTTTATAAGGTCCAAGAGCTTTTCTCCGATGGTGATTTATAGGTCTGGCCCATCTTAATATCCGCTTTAAGTTGCGGTCCACTTCCTTCCTTCCTTTTCTTCTTCCTTTTCTACTCGTCCCCACCTTCCTGTTTTCCCCGCACTGCTCTCTGCATCCCCCTACACGGCCCAAGTGGGACCTTACATACGACATTGGAAGGTAAGTGGTAGCTACAATAAATGAACACTTTTAATAAGCTGTCCGTGCGGAAATGCCGACACCATTAATTGACCATGATCATACCTTTTCCGGGTTGGATCATAAAAAAAGTTTTTTTGGTATGACGTATAAAATTTTTTAGTGTTGTGCATACTTTTTAGGGAGTAAATTAATGCTAACAACATTAAAAATAAGGCGATGAAAAAGTCAAAATTAATCGTAATCTTGCGAGAAATCGATACACCATGATTTCATATTAAAATAAGGCTCATTTTGGAAGCCCTATTTACAAAAATGTTTTCTTATTTATATCGACTTTACGAATTTCATGTTTTATTCAGTAAAATAGTTCAAAAAGTGTTTTTTTTTTGTTCTTTTATTTGGAAGCAATTACTATGTGCTAATTGTTTTTGTGTTTAATTAGTAGAACTCCATTTAATTTTTTTTAAATTTAATATAAATCAAATTTAATAATGTTATTATTAAGTTCTTTTAGTTTTTATTATTGTGACAGCTGTTCGGCATTTAAGACCATTTTAAAACTGTGGTTAATCCACATTGTGACGAATTATTTATATGATTTAATTTACTCCCCCTACTTTTAAACTTGGACGGGTAATGATTTATTATCGGTAAAACTGATTTAGTTAGAAAACAATTAAAATTCTGAATTCTGTGAGGTTTTCACATTTATAATGTGTTTACTCGTATTTAACTGAAAATGTTATCTTAATTGACTTATTTAAATGCGTTGTATTGTTTTGATAATGTGAACATACTGAGAAGCGGTGAGTCTATAATTTTCCCTACTTTATTAATTAATGTTATATTAGGATCATTCTTGGTTTGATATTTATTTGATAAAACACTTTGTTTTAAAACATTAATTTATTTTTTAATTAACCACCTGGTTTCGCACATCTTACTTGAACTTCAGGGTAAAACTTAAAACTAAAAAAAATTACGTGGAGTGAGCAAATACATTGTTGGGATATACAAAAGAAAGGATACAAAATATGAAACGAAACGATGGAGTAATGAGGCAGAGATTTGCTAACGTATAACAGAATGGGATAAAACATAAAAAAAGAAAGAGACAGAACGTCAAAGGAGGGATTATGGAGAAGTGGGAAATTTTGAATTAACGGTAAAATATATCCACTATATCAAATTAAGAAATTTACTATCAATTTCAACGGCTTTCTTTGTTTCTAATGCTTCTAAATTATCTAAATATATATATTTAAAAAAATATATGAAATACAAATACTCTATATCCAACCTTGGCCGCTGGCCCTCAGCACCGACCCCCGCTGTCTCCTCCCAAATTCCATCTCATACCCTCCATGACCTTAGTGAGCGGGCTTAAATATAAGATTGCGATCACCAAGTGCCGCTAGCATACAAAACACAGCTTACAATTCTTTGAAACATAAATAAATAAAAGCCCTACAGTAGCAATAGCCAGTCCGCTCACCGGGTAGAGAAGATAATCTCCATGTTTATGTACCTCAAACCACAGTTGACACAGGAAGAGGGAAAATGTTCCCTGGCACTGTACACAAAAAATTTAGAATACGATATATATAGAAATACAAATATTACGTATATCCTGAAAATATTTTTAAATCTCTTAATACCATTACAGTAAGCGGAAGACGTTGCTTGTGTAATGATGGAGGAGCTCACGACGCCTGGGTATATATATATATGTACTTTTAAATAATCTCATAAGAAGTTTTTTTTAAGGCAATTCATTTTTTATATTTTATGGCTTTCACCCATTATGGGCAATGTTGGCAATGTTTAATCGGTTAGATTGATACAGATTGTTCTTAAAATTACTTACTTTTAAACAGGACGCAATATTTGGGCAAATAAAATTGAAACAGATAAGTTACAGTGTGACTGACACAGTGAGCCTGATTTTCGATCTTAATTGGAAAAATCTAAAATACTTGGATTAAATTAAGTATTTCTAATTTTGAAACTGTTAATTCAAAGTAGAATTCCATTGCAATATGATTTTTTTAATTTAAAAAATAATAATAATCAATAAACAACTGGAAGAAAGTTATAATGGCTATTATTAAAAAAAACATATTTTTTAATTAAGGTTAAGCAACTTGCTGCGGTGGTTAAAATACCCCAAAGTATTAATCATTTATATACTGAAAACCCGCAGGGCTTTTGCAAACAAAACCGGCAATAATAGGTTAAAAATAGGAGTTCTAGCGGTTTAGTTTTCCTACAATCAAACTGAAAATCCTTATATTTGTAAGGAAAATAAAAAATATATATTTAAATTGAAAAATTAAAGATACATATCAGATACATTGAAAACAAATTGTTATTATTAAATTTCGGAATAACTTATTGGAGCTTATAAATCTCATTTTAATTTTTTTTTAACCATGAAAGACAATATTAACAACTCTCAAAATGAAAAACGAAACCGAAAAGACATAGAAAAAAATATTGCACTTAAGTTTATAAGCTTCAATAAGTTATTCCAAAATTGAATATTTATTCTAGACTTTTAGAAAAAATCAATAGAAGCCCATATTAAAAAAAGTCGGATAGGTATATCCGAGACACTATCTAAAAAAAATAACAAATAAATTCGGCTAGAATCTTATGGTCATGGTAAAAAGGCAGTAGCCAAAATATATGGGAATTAATTGAAAATGATACTGACAGTTTTTAATCGAAGTATGACACCGTTAAAAAAGCGGGACGGATTGGAGCAGAAGTAGCTCAGAGGGTTCGAGCGCAAGGTCCCGATAGACCATAAGGTTCTGAGTCTCAGCTGTTACCGTCATCTTTTTCTTTACTGTGTATTTTCGCTTTCTTGACGGAGAGGTTTCGGATAGGCAGTTCGGTGAAGAAGCGCCAGTGATTAGTTATATGAATAGTTTGTCCTGTAGTTGTCACACTGAATTCAAATAGATCTAGATATTTGTAGCATTTACCATTGGACGGCAGTCTATGAAATTATTCAGTAATTTAAAGTATAAGAATACGATCATTAATCGTTAATTTTACAAAATCGTCTATAATAGAAAAACATACTATGAAATGTGCAGTTTTCGGGAATAGGTGGTTTATTTTTAAATCCGTAGTGCGAAAAGTCCCTCAGATCTTTTAAAATAAGAGAGTTAATCAAATTAGATCTTTGCATCCATTTAGGAAAATAATTGAATTTTTCTCAAAAAATCTTCTAAAATAGAGGAGCAATTAAAACTTGTATATTCGTGGAATGTTAACTGACAACCAAATACACTAATAGTAATTCGACAACATTGCGTGGAATTAGTGGAACTGTAGCGCAACGAAGCTTCCACAAATCTGTTGTCCTGGCGGCATTATGGGAAAATTCCACAAACTAACTGCACGGCACGTTTCTGCCGGGATGGGGAGGGTGGATTTAATCATAGCACCGTTGTTCCACTAATTACTTACGGTGGTGTCGCTGGGAACCTTCTAAAAGCAAGTGGTCTGTCTGACACATTGTACCTTAACTGCAAATGGAGGCTTTGAACTTACTAACTTTTAAGTTAAAACTTTCCAAAAGCTTAGAAATTTTATTTACAAATAGTTTTTTAAAAATTACATGTTTCAAAAATTCATCTCATTATCTTACGAAGTCTGTAATCATACAAAGTCTACAAGTTCACAAAATCTGCGATATGAAAATCCCATGAGCTTACAAAGTCTACAATGTTACAAAATCCACAAGCATACAAAGTCGATAAGCTTCCAAAGTCTATAAGCTTATAAATTCCACACGCCTACAAAACCCACACGTATGCACCAAAGTCTATCAACTTACAAATTGTAAAATATTACATAACCCCTAAGCATATAAAGTCTCCAAGCTTACAAAGCCTATAAGCTTACAACGTTTATAAGCTTTCTACGTACTCAAGCGTACGAAATCGTCAAGCTTCCGAAGCTTACAAGTTTATAGAGTTTACAATATTATCTTTCCGCAAATCCTATTCTGCGAATATTCTGCGAAACTCAGATTTTTCTCAATTTATAACACTAATGAATGTTTGAAATAATTTACCCATTGAAAACATAAAGTTGATTCGGTTTATTTGTGTCAGAATCGATTAAAAATTAATGATAACTAATAATCAATGAATAAAAAGGGAATCAAAAATGTTAAAGTTCTCCAAAAACACGATAAAAATTAAAAAAAAAGTTATCCTATTTAGCAGAAAACGAAGACAGCAAAAAAATGGAACGTGAAATCATACAAAAATGATCAAATAGATTCAAAGCGATATTTCCGTTTTAGGCAAAAAAAAATCAATTCCAATTGTCCCCCACGGTTAAAAAACGGTTTTGGTAAAATGAAAAATTCAGAATCAATAGGTTATCTACTTGTCAACTTATTATTCTAGTAATTGAAAGAAAAATAAGATAAATCAACTTTATTAGTGTTATCAAGTTTTGCGAGTAAAATTATGTAAACAAGACGTCTCAATGTGGAATAACCATAATATAATAAATTATAAAAAAAAAAATATTTTTATGTCTAATGATTGAAGATAAATATTAAAAATTTCAAATGAAATATGAAACAGAGAAATACACGTAAAATAAAATGGTATAGGTCGCATCTGTGAATCGAACTCAAGACCTCTTACTGAGATAACACCCTCACTACTGAGCTAATGAGACCTCATTGATTCAAAATTTAATGTATATTGTCCTCAATTAATAACCATATTTATGAACCCTTATAATAAAATAATACAATAAAATGCATACATCTAGCTCATATTCGACTAACCACATTGTTTCATTTCACGTAACCTTAGTAGTTTACATTAAATGTAAAAACCCGTTACGTTTTTAATTTAATTTTGGGGTGATTATTTTTTTTACAGATCGCCGAATGTAGGTAACATGATTTACTTATTAAGTGGGTTATTTTTGTGTTGTATTTCGTGTGAAAAATTCATTTTTACCAAACAGCTAATCGAAAAACATATTCAATGATTAAATTGTGTTGGTTAATGGATTGTCGGCAAGTTTCAGAAAAAAAAAACATCTAGAATAATTGATACTCTCAGTATCCCACTGAAAGATCCCAATTCAGAATTTTTGGTTGCATTATCCGTGATTGGTGTCCAGATCTGAATAGTCAGGTAATTTCCAACCTTCTTCTTCTCAAAATTATTTATCTTATCTCTCCCTTCAGCCTCACAACATACCCCCTTTGGGGATGCCATTGATCCACTGGTTGCCATTGGCTGGACTCTTGTGCGGTTTTCACAATAAAAAATTAATCATATAACAAACTGCCTCCGCGCTTAGGCTCGAGTCGGCCAGTGCCGAGAGGTAAGGCGAATCCGGAGGTCGCAAGATCAAATCTCGGAGTAAAATAAAAATCTGCGCAACTAAAATAAAAATAAAACATTTTTTCACATCACCATTTTTTCAGTACACTCGTACATCGCCTTTTGAAATTTAGTGTGAAACACATTTTTTAATAAATGGTTAAACTTTGCAACATGTTGTCTATTTTTGGGACATAGTATTCTAAGGTTCTTTGACCGTATTTATTGAAGTATCTGGGAATTACAAGTCCACCCTTTGCAGTTAGTCTTGTGTTATGAGCATGTATTACTATTTTGTTATGTTCAGATTGAGATGTGCTGACTTACAATTTTAAACCACAATATAGTACGAACAGGTAATAAGTTTACAGAATCGCAGAGTAGTGATTTAGGCACATCATATATTTTTTATATTTCTATATGTTTAAGAGTAATTTGACAATGGAATGTTGTAAAATTTGAATTCAATTGATATTTGTTCTTTTTTAATGTCCCCATTTTGTTATTCCTTATCTTATAAGAGATTCCGCCAATGACATACGAGTATATATTCTTGGGGTATATTAGGGAACTAAGTGTACTCACTATAATAGTTCTAAGCCGTGTGCAACCTTTTTGAAAATTAATATTTCATTTTAAATTACAATGATAGATATACATGAATATTAAGGTGTTGGGGTAGAAGTCGACCAAAGGGGTGGGGGGGGTAATGAGGGGGTTTTCCGGAGGAACCGAGCGGCTTACCGGTAAAATATCTAGAAGATAACTAAACGATAAATTTAATTGGTTACTCAATATACTAGAAATAATATTTAGGGATTTTTTTTTAATTTCAAGTGCTTCTAAATTATCAATTTTTGCCTTTATTATTACGGTGAAGTATTTGAAGTCCTGTATCTTTATTAAAAATATAATAGGTTGAAATGATATGATTGGCAAACTCTGAAATTTTATTGTTATTTTAACATCTTAAGTGTTCCGTGATATTGATATTTACAGTACGGCATGTAAATATCAGAAACAAAAAATGGTTTACATTAAACAGAATTGTAACCAAGTATTTTTTTCTAACATTAAAAAAATATTTGATTTCCAAATGGGTGGGTAGCCTTTGATTCCACCGCGGATGCTTTTCACTGAGTGGTTATTGCATGGGTGCAAACAATTCCCGCAAATTGAGTGATGGCTTAATTGAGTTGTGTGCCAATGCCAGTCAATCCCGATAACATGGCAAGGTAAATTGAATTCGCACTGGATTAGTCTTAAGGGACCGATGAGCTGTGTGAAACGCCGCTACTCACTTGTGACTGTTCTGTGTATGCTTTCCATAGAGCATTTCAATGTCTAGATGCGCTCAGCAGCCAACCCATGGCTCATGTGTTCTGAAGTGTGAATTATTTGAATGATAATACGGTCTGATAAGTTACACGAGTTGCATATAGTACTCGTACATGACTTGTTAATGATCATTTGTCACGGGGTTGAAGCTCTCCCATTATGTCACAGTGTTCAGAGTCCGAAAATGTGATTTTATTTGATGAAAATAAAACAATAACTTTTTTATAACCACGAGAATTTTATTTAATTTTATTACGACCGACCGGTTTCGCTTAACATAAGCATCTCCAGGGTACAAACATTAAACTGATCAAAAATACATAGTGTGTGTTTATATATTATATACCCGTTAGAAAACATGTCAGGGAGAGAAAATGACATTGAGAAAATACATAAAATATTTTTTATATATAAATTTAGAGGAAAATAATTTCCCTCATGGCCTATTTAATCTTTAAAGATGCTGAGTGGAGAGTCTTTTTGTTGAATCGTTCCACAGCCGTGCTGTTGAAGTCAAAAACGAGTCGTAGAAATGGACCCGTTCTCGTGTGACAAATGTCAACCGTGTACAAATATTGGACGCGCGTTTGGTGTGTTTCCCGAGTATGCAGCGATGATGAAGCAATCAATGACGCTAAGTTCCTCAGAGTATTTTCTAATGAAATAGCGATAGAACAAGGACAGTATTCCCACTTGACGCCAGTGCTCTAAAGATTCTAATCCGTTTGATAAGATCTCAAGGGTTATTTAGGTATTTTGAAACTCCAGACCAGAGATGGCTGCTAAATTCAAAAGTGAGGCGCCCTGTCGCTTTATTCAGGGTTAGCAGTTATGTACTATTAAAGTGTCTGCGGGTCCTATTCAGTACGCCCAGATTCTGAGAAGCTAACTTGACTCTGGATTGGATGGACCCCCCATACCTGAGCTGGAAACTTAATGTTATACTAAGCCTATCGATGGGCGGCATGTTTGGAAGACTGCTTCCTTTGAGGGAGACCAGAGGCGCTATTCCCGTTCTTTTTAAGGAAGATTCCTTAAATTTTTCCTTAGGGTTAAAGCCTTCTTACTTACTTGACTGGATGACATCTCAGTCAGTTGAATTCAGCGAGCGACATTTATCAAAAATGTCAATATTTGCGATGTTTTAACAAGAGAATAACTCAATATTTGCGATGTTTTAACAAGAGGAAAACTCAATATTAAGTATTTTACCAATTACGTTATTATTTACTTTAAACATAATTAGCTAGTAAACATTATTAAACATTATATAGATGTTGACATCTTTGACAATTCACTTTAATCAATTAAAAATAAAAATAAAAATAAAAATAAAAATAAAAATAAAAATAAAAATAAAAATAAAAATAAAAATAAAAATAAAAATAAAAATAAAAATAAAAAGCTCAGTAATTCCTGAGGTTTAAATTGTTACTTTTAAAAATATTTTTTGCAGTTAGTACCTACAACTAATAAATAATAATCATCCATACTCATTTGGCTGTTCCACTAAATCATTACCTATTTATCCACGTACTGAAACAATTGTGTGTATTTACTGGTATTTGCAAGTACGTGACTCTAGTTGATTACTAGAACCCATTAAACATTATTAATCCACGGACTGCACATGTACACTGTACATGTACACGTGCAGTACACGTGCGGCGTAATTAGCCGCTACAAGTTGTGCGGTGGGAGATATCTCTGAATGTGTAAGCACAATCTACTAAGTGTTAAAGAAGTGCTACGAGCTTGAAGTGAACTGGAAAATAGAGGGACAGAAGAAAGGCTGCTGTAATTACAGCATTTTTGTAGCATCCTCTTCCTGATTTCTGCAGAGGTTTTGAATCTTTTTTAGGTCATCGATTTTTGTCATCCAGGGCTATAGACACTAGGTTGTTAATAAAAAAAATCGGTTTTGTCCTATTTAAACATTTTCTTTTAGTATCGTTTTCAGGCAGACAATTGTAGCAAAAAAAATGAATGCACAAAGCCGGAGAAAACGGATAACGTAATTTAGCTCAAGTCGGCATATTGGCCATAATATTGATACATTAATAATTATTATCGTTAAATGATCTTCATAATTTTTGTGCTTTTTTGCAGTTCATCAATCAGCTCTTTCTATTTGGCCCCAAAGTCGCCGATAGATAGTTATAAAGCAGTTGCGTCCAGTTCATGGTGGCAGAAAAGCTTTGTCTTTCCTTAAAAAAATGGAGTTTAAAAATGGTTGTTTTTATCTAAAAATCGTTCTATCTGCACTTAACCTACGTCTACTTTTAGTTGTAACCTACCCTGGTTCTTGCAGAGTGAAAATACTACCTTTGGTGCGGTGTGCGTGTGGTTACCAATCTTGATCGTAATGATCAGAATAGTTTTGCGGTTGCGAATAATATTTAAAAAAAAATAACTACGAGGGGCTCTGGCATAGGATTGAGGAACAAAAAGGGGTAAAGGAAAAAAATGAAGGGAATCACCGATTTCACCATTCACTGTAATTCACTTGTGTTTAACTGGTACAATTTTAATGGCAAGTTGCAGTGATATAGGTGAGAAGGTGTCAAGTTTATGCAGCGGCGGTTTGATTAAGATTGAATAGGTTGGTTGAAGAGGGGAACGGAGTGAAGGGAAATGCCCATAATTGCACGCAATTATTTGGAACTTAATTAGGCGACCAATAACTATTAACTGGCGTGAAAAACCATCCCCAAGACATTATTTGACATTATTAAATGGGATACATTTCTATACAAGTCACATAGAACAAAAATGAACCCTATATCGGCTTATTCCGCATAATTTTCAAGTCCACCAAAATACTAATTTTTATGCAAATTACTATCGAAAATACTACAACCTGTTTTTGGTCAAAATTCAGATAGTAAAATGAGATTTTATATGAATTAAAATACATGTTAAATTCAATTTCTAATTATCAATTATTTTTATTGAGATTTAAAAACCTCATTTTAAATTTTAATCACTGTAGAAAAAAAAATTAACATAACCTAAATGAAATATGAAAACGGTAAAAACGACAGAAAATAAAAATATTTCAGTCGCATCTGGGACTCGAACCCAGGTCCTCTGCAATAATATAAGTTAATAGATGTCTCGTATTAATAAAAAAATCGGAAATTATTCCCAAGGCACTACCTGATTACATGTTAAATTATTAATAACTAATAAAATGATTAAAAAAATTATCTTGTATTCACCACTTTATTAATATACACAGATATAGTATATATTAATAATGTGGTGAATACAAACTAACTTTTTAAATTAATTTATTAATAATGACGCCACAAAGTGAATACCAATCTTTTGAGAAATTATAATAACAATTGCTTTGTTTAAAACCACCGTATTTAATATGTAAATATCGACATGTTTCAGGAGCAAGGCTCCCCTCTTCAGGATAAAAAATGACCTATAAATGAAAAAAAAAATCCTGAAGAGGGGAGCTTTGCTCCTGAAAGATGTAGATATTTACGTATTAAATATAGTGGTTTTAAACAAAATAATTATTATTACGAGTAATTTAGTAAATATGACTCCACAAATTTATTTTACCTATCCATAAAATACTCATACATTCGTCCATAATCTATTATATTTCTCTATTGTAATATAAATCCTTGGTAAGTTTTTGTGGTGACACGACTGTGAAATATCACCGAAATATCACATGAAATATAAGTCTAGAAAACTGTTTTTAAGTTCAAATACTTTATTTTAACTTCTGATACTCCATCCCCATTAGTATATGTAATAATGATTAACTGCCATGTCCCAAAAATGTTTAACTACTGTAATATTTGTACATGAAAAGTAATGTGATTATAAGTACTACCAAAAATTACATCAATAGAGATTAAAAGTTATTCATGGTTATAAATATGTGGAGGTTTAGAATACTTACCAAAGAAAGTCTTCAAAATCCATCTATTTAATATCACCAGATTCCCAACCGGGTAAACACCGGCCGATATTACCTGGTTTTTCACTTGAGTACCACAGAGACGCGAAAGCAAGATGTAATATCTTAAGATTACGTTTCGTACTATCACTGTCAGAGTTTAATCCCAAATAGAGTGGTACCTTTCTCATATTCTTGTCAAAATATACTTCAGGAATCTGCGGGATTTCTTTATATTGTTGGTGTTATGAAGATTTTCCATTAATTATGCTGAATCGGAGCTCCTACCTACAAATGATTTGTAAATCTTCAAGGAAATATGTATGATGGTACATTTATGTACATATTCATCTAATTTTTGAGAAAATATGTTTTACGAAACATTTTTTGTGGAGTTTGAAATTATATCGGGGAAATTTTAGCTTCGGGGTTGCGTGCACATCAGGGCCCTTTTACAAGTTGCAAAAAGCTGCAAATATTGTGTTGTGATACTCATTGATAAGATGTACAGGATTCTTTGTGAATTATATGTATCCAGTAACCACTAGAGTGCTCGCGCCGCCAAGCAGCCATTTTATGTCATTTTTAGAAAAATAGCTACTATGGAGCACAAGGTTCTCTTTGTTCGTTGAGGTCTGTAAAATCTTGTCGGCGACTATAGTGCCACACATCTCTTAATTTTAAAATTTAATCTCTAACCAGAAATACCATTTGTCGTTGGTATCTCCAATTTAAGCTGAATGTTTCTGCAAAGGAAAATGCCCGAGACGACCTTCAGTGAAGAACGTGTGAAATTGAGTCCATTACTTTGAATAATGATAATGTTGATAATTGAGTCCATTACTCTTTATAATGATAATGTTCATCAAGTGTACCAACAAATTTGTTCTTAATAAAAATGATTCCTGATGAAGAAACCTTCATGAAACTGTATTATATTTCGGCCACTTAATGTACTAGATATCCTAGTAATAAAATAAGTTTTTTTTTCTAACATTCATTCAACACCCCAATGCCGTAAACATTGATATTAATTAAATTATTTTTTAAAGTGTTTGACTCCTTTTACCGTACTAAAGTATATTAAAAATATTTATTGTACCTATAAAATATATTTGATGGTCAACTTTATATAGCGCCGTTCAGCGATAAAACGAACTCAATATATTATGCCAGTGAAATGCTTTTATGTAAGATTTTAGAAATAGATCCAGTAAAACAAACGATTTCAACAAGTTAAAAAAAAATTAATGTAAATCAAATTAAATAATGTTATTAGTAAGTTCTGCAAGTATTATTAAGTAAATGCTTGCATAACTTAATAATAACATAATTAAATTTGATTTACATTAATTAAAACAAAAAAAAAGGATCTCTACGAATTAAACACAAAAACAATTAATAGATTTCAACAAGACTGTTTTCTATAAACGGTTAAGAATTTTTGATTTAAGACTTACGTTATTTACAGGTTTCAAACAAATTATCATGAAAAAATACACATTCAATATATTTTTATTTAATCTTAAAAATAAACTTACGGATATATTTTCTTAAGGCGGAGAGGGACGGCGAAGGGGGATTATTTAATACTAATGTTTTTAATGAGGAAGAGATGTACTATACATTTTTCATTTCACATAGGCTTAGCATTTGTTAAAATCAAGCATATGTATATTTTACAACAAAGTTACTTTTTAAAAGCCAATACTTTATTAAAATTTCGTCACAGAGCAATTGTTTTTTTTTCTTAATTCGTATGGCAACGTGTTAAATATTAATGGTTTAATGTATTCAAGGGTTCGTCGACCATATTTATTTTGAAACAATTTTATTATCATTCTTCCTACATTTTCTGCGAATCGTGTACTGTATACATGATCCATTACTGCCATATACGGACTGTCAGATATATGTTGCAATACAATTTTTTGCCGCAAAGGATTAGGGTTGATTCTGATAGAAAATATAGGTATTAGTTTAAGAGCCTTTACAAGCGTATACATTTTTATTTTATATAGTCTTTCTACAATGGCTCGAAGGCGCTTACAGAGAATGGAAAATTGTGTATCCCATTTCATGTTCCAATCCACTGGAACACCTAGATACACATACTGGTTGACTAATTCGATACTTGTATATGCGCAGAACTGTTTGGTTTTATTGTGTCACTGTACCTTGCTTGCGGGGATTTTGTTTTATTGCATTGTTTTTTAAACCAGAGTCACGTGACCACCTAGGTAAATAAATAAAATCTTGCTGTAACAATTTCATTACACTATCCAATTTTTCATGAGTTATTTATTAGAAGTGCTGTATCGTCAGCGAATGCATAATGTTTTTTAATAAAATATACAGTTACGACCTAAAATTGAACCTTGTGGAACTCCTGTTTTGACATTTCTTTTTTTACCAAAATAGTTTGATATTTTTAAACG
The DNA here is from genome assembly GCA_022606495.2 of Halesus radiatus. Classification (NCBI taxonomy): domain Eukaryota; kingdom Metazoa; phylum Arthropoda; class Insecta; order Trichoptera; family Limnephilidae; genus Halesus; species Halesus radiatus. Next base: position 44,007 of record JAHDVE020008824.1, on the reverse strand, counting down.
GATTTGGCGGTTGGTTGTGAAGGTTTTGAATAGTTTGAGTATGTTTCCACTTACCCGGATTGCCTCCAAAGTATTTAACAATTTCACCGGGTCTATAGTATCAAATGCCTTTAAATTGTCTATGAACAGTATCAAAACATATCGTTTATTATTTAATTGATTGGAGTTAGAGTAATATTTCAGCACATTTAAAAAATAAAAATGTTTAATTAGATTAGGTTTTAGGGATAGTTTTTTTTCGTACTTTTAATGACTTTATATCACTTTTAAAAATTGCGTCGATTCATAAGCGTGTAGATTTATTATGGAACCTATTCAACCATATCGTTGATCATCTTAAGTGTGCACGCCTATATTCATAGACAATAAAATGACATCAAAGTACAAACTTAACGCAAGCGAGTAAATATTGTATTTTTTGATAATGCATACGCATAATTTGTTTTAAACACTTAAATACATAAACGAACGTTTTATATTTTATAAACGTATATGTTAAAAACATGATAAAAATCAAGTATCAGCTTGACTTTTTGCTAATGCCCCGTTACTCCTCCGTGGGTTCACAAAAAACCAACATGGATAACGAAAACAAGCCAAAACGTTACTTATAATAAGTAGAGTAAGTTAAGATCTCTTTAAATTTATTATAAACATTGAAAAAATATGTTTTAGACAATCAACAACGGTTAAAGTAATTTTTGAAGAGAGCAATTACTTTGTGGTTTTAAATTTTAAAGTAAAGTTTTAAATTTTAGAGTAAAGTTTAAAATTTTATACCGATCAAACTTGGGTTAAGCGAAACCGGTTGGTGTTAATATTATTTATATTTTAATTTCTATGATTTGTGGTAAATAGATAAATTTTCTTATAATATTTATTACCGTTATGTTAGGATCATTAGTTTGTTTGTTGATCTTTAGTTGCTTGGATATTCAATTACATTTACACCTTGACGCCGCCTGCGTAACCCGATATTATCGTCCATTACTTCCACTTTATCTATTAAATCATATTAATTTCATATTAAAAATGATAATAAAATTAGCAATAAGTAACGCAAAAACAGAACGACGTTTGATATTTCACTGTGGTTTTTTCACTTTGTTAACCCTTGTCCTTTGTTGAGCAGAGCTTCATCCAGGTGTTTCGATTTTCACTTATAACTTGATCGTATACTTCATCGTTACTTGATTGAGAGTTGCGTTGGGAAGAGCCTAGTTATGCATTTGAGCTGTGTTAAGTCTAAATTTCGGATCAACAGCTGCTTGGTAGGATTGGTAACAGCGTTCGTCAGACACTATTAATATTCCGCAGGATATTAATAAAATACTGAACAGCATTAATTATTACCAAATATTATGCCATGACTAACTAAAATGACAAACCATTAATTCATTTAATTGATTTGCGTATTGGCGCTTTAAAATAACTTAAGCACTCATGCTAGAGAATTAATAGAACATGCATAATTATAATCAACTATGAAACATTTGAAAATTAAATCACGATAATATTCTGTGGATTCCAAAGACTTTCGATCGGCTGGTCATTTGAAAAGAATATCAAATGATGATAGGATACGGACAATTTCATTATATCCAAGTATGTGCTCATGGAAAGCGACTAAGAGTCAGATCGTTGACGGGATGGAAAGACCGTGTGGAAAGAGATTTGCAGCAGGGTGGGATGGTCCGAGGACTCGAGAAGAATCACTAGAGACCGGAGCTGTTAGAGAACGTTAGCGGAGGTCAAATACCCCCAGGGTTAAAGCGTCACGAATACGATTTTTTATTTTTTATTTCAAATAAGGCATACAACTAAGTTGCATTCCTATGAGTTATCTTTTCAACTCATTGCGGGACTTAATTATTGGTACGTAATATTAGGTTTTCTATGCAAACATGTACATGAAAATATCAATAAAAAATGCATCTACAAACAACTAGAAAATAACACAAAAAAATGTACGATTCAAAAGATATGGACGACTGACTAAGCCACTCGGGCATCTACACATTAAATTGTAATAACTGTTCGGCTTTTATATCGGTAAAACAGCACATTAGAATCAAATAACATCTTAGATGTTTAATTAGCCATGGTTTTTCGGAAATCGCCAACCATCGGATTGAAAAAGATCACACCTATAATCATAATATTTTACACAAAAGTGGTTTTGGCATTAGATTATATAATTTAGAAGCATTCGAAATAAAGAAGGCATTCAAATTTATAGTAATATTCTTAAAAATCAACGTTCGAAAATTGAATCCCAGTGAGATCACAATATCAAATACCTTATTATATTATAGAATAACGAAATCACTTTCTGGCTTGAAATTATACTTTTATGATAAAAGTTTGTTTGTTTTAAACCACTTTATTATATTTATACATTGTCGACCGGTTTCGGTTGATCACAACCTTCTTTATGACCGTAATGAGTTCATACGATTACGGTCCTTATTTTATATTTTTATTGATCATATTGTCATTACTTTGTTTCCGTCGCTTTTTTTAAAATTAAACAAATGCCTGATCATTTTCTCGTTTGCTTCTTATTTTGGAAAATAGTATCTTGGCGATGGAACATTATCAAATAACTTGGGTATGATGTTTTTTTTACATAGGATGCCCTCAAGAAAAAGAAAAGAAAATATATTTCCCTCGGGGCCTATCTCATTTTTGGGGATGCTGTGAGGAAAATCTTTTTAAGGAAATGAAGGAGTGAAGCTGGAGGAAAGGGGTATTAGAGGTGAGTAGGAATCTGGGGGTCAGTGTATCCAGGAGTAACGGATGTATAAATCTGTCCCTAGTATTAAGGGGTCTCTCTCAACCGAGCTCTCCTGAATCGGTCCACCACGTAGCTGGAGGGCAGATAGATCCAAAGCCAAGACTTGGACAAACCTTACCCCTATGATTCCGGGCATTCCTGCTAAGTCACCAAACGTAGCGAACCACTTGGGGTGACCTATGGCAGGAGTGTTGGTTAACCAATTAATCGTTCCCGGGACGGCGGTACCTATTCCCGCCTCAAAAATTGAAAAATATTACCTTTTTAAAAAATTATTGTAAATCCAATTTAATAATGTTATTATTATTTTGCAGAACTTAATAATAACGTTATTGAATTTGTTTTTTTTTTTAATTATTAAAAATGGAGTTCTACGAATTAAACAAAAACACAATTAATTAAAAAAAAAAAAACACTTTAAATTGTAAAAATAAGTCGACCGGTTTCTCCGCCACTGTTATTTCGTTAATGCAGATATTAGTTAAACTGTTTCTTTATAATCAAATGAAACACTCAAAAATTATTTTAACCACACTTATTTTATACGCCTACCGGTTTCGGAAAAACCGTTCCATTGTCAGGGCAAGTGTATACTGTTTCATTACATTTTTTTTCATCACGTTCCACTTTTTACACGTAAATTTTTAATTGTTTTATACACCGATGAACAGAACCGGTGTGGATTTCCCGTGATTTTTCTTAATGTAGTACAAATTCGTACAGCAAATGATTCTATTATTATGTTTACTGTTTGCACTCACCCAGATTTCCTACTTACACAACATTTATCTCTTAACAAAATTTACTTACGAAAGAATAAAGCCGAAATGACCAGTGGCAGTTCACTCATTGCCTTCTCGTACCTTGAAAACAAAGGGCTAAGTAAACAGACTAAGGGCTTTCCAGTACAAACGCGGTACCTACGTAATATCAGCCCAGTACGTATTGACGATGAAAAGGAAAAATGCGTCAACCGATAAATTAAACTTTATAAAGATTCCCTATTTTGAAAAATTGTCGGTTGTACCGAAGAATTTCTTACACTAGTAAAAACAGAGCCACACAAATGGAGTCATGTGCCACATAGTTTTATGATTTCGACGAATCTATGTATCTTTATAAGTGGCGAACCCAGCGATTGGTTACGGCGGGTACTATCGGGGAGGGGGTTTGGGGTGTACGAAACACTCTCCCCAAAAACGGCAGTCTGGAGTAGAAAATTTGAAAAATTAAATTAAAATGGTAGATTTTTACGCTACCTGCGGGCATATGTTTTATTCCTTGTCTTTATTATTAAGTGAACAATTCATTTACTTCTGAGATTTAATAATTTTTTTAAAACACATATGTAGTCGGTTTTGTAATACTAAGATGTTTTGTGGCTATGGCTGTGAGAACCAAATGATAGAAGGGTCTAGAGAATTCATTAAGTATACATTTTTTATAAATTTTATTGCTTTTTTTGTATGCACATACGCTCTTTTAAGATAATTTGAAAACGAAAATTTGAGCGACAGTGCAGAACACACACATTAGCTAACCTCAAGAAAAAAAAACAAAAATACGGCAATGTGTAAACATCTTATAATGAAGTATAATAATGTCGAAATGTAAAATATATCACTAATAAAATAAAACATATCCTAATTAACTTGATTTCGTTCAGTAGAACTAGTCTAATTAAATAAATTACATACCTCCATTTCAAAATGATTAATTTGCTGTTATGATAATTAGATAATTATTTTATCCTAAGTAACTGGCCACGAAGGTATAGTTAAAAATTATTTTATGAAATTAATATTGATTATTATAAAATCTCCACTTAATATTAACTTCTTTGCTTCTGATTATTTGTACGTTTTTGTATATATATAAATCTGTTTTATAATAATAATAATAATAATTGGATTACTTCTATAGCGCCGTTTTCGTGAGAAAATCACCTCAATTTTCTTGTCTACGTACTTTTTTTTTAAATTAACATTTTAAGTCTTTCTCTTATTTAGGTTACTTCCCCTTCCATATTAGGGCATCTCTATGTATTATTTGCTCTGTGCTGTCACCCTAGCAAAATATTTTGCTATTGATTTCCATATTATAATTTATGTTTAGAAATTAGTAAATAAAAATCAATAACAAAATATTTTGTTTATTTATTAATTTATTCACTCTTCATCAAAAATGTCATAATATACCTTTATTTTACAAAATATATTTATAATCCGAAAATTTATTGTCTAGTGGCAGTTTCTACTAACCAATCTTTAGTGGGAAAATAAACATGGCATAATAATATTGGAGCGTTTTCCACAAAGAGTGACTTTTCACATTGGGAAAAAAAAGAAAGATGAAAGAGTATCTGGCCATTCAGATCTGGTCACCAAACAAGGCTAAAGCCAATTGAAGAAACGATTCGATTCTGAACAGTGGTACTTCATCAGGGCGATATTGAAAGTATCTGACACTCATAAAATATATTTATGTTAAGGTAGCACAGTATTATTATTTGAATTTGTACAATATTTTTAGGCAAATTTCACCGCTGAAGAAAACCGGTAAAAAAATAGGAAGATTTATGATTTCTGATAACTGGACAATTCAGCACAGTGGTAAATCGGTCATAAAGTCACGAAAAAGATTTGCTGGGTTACCACCTTATCTATTCCGCGGTCTGTCTCATAGAACAAACCTTTCTATGATATACAAGAATTGTAGCGCGTTCACACTTCCTCTATTTCTACTCTATTTTAATATTTGCTTCGAAATTCGAAAGAAAGAAGTGTTTTTTTATTGGACATAGCCATGGACATTACTGTATTGTGCGCAGAGGGCTGCGTTTGCGTAGGAACTGCAGTTAACACGATTCCAATCTGTGGTGTATTTTATATTGAAGAGAATAAAAGTTGGAGTCCATTCAACATTGGGCTTCTGTTCTATTGGGTATTCTATTGGATTTTGCAAGCCTGCTCTATTTCATAGATTCTATAAAATAAGTCATAGAATAGGTGAGGTGGGAACAGAATGTAGCTTTAGGTGAGATTAGGTTATTAGGCTATTTTTTTTATTCATTTGATTAATTTATAACATGTTTCAGAATTGTCCCAATTTATCACTCTGCCGAATTGTCATGGAACCGCGACAATTTCCAAAATTTGTTATTGCTATCTTGAAAAAAAATCATGTTTGTCGCTTGACCCCTTTTGCCCTTCCACCGTTGCCATGTTATACCGTCTTTCTATGTTAACATATAAGGGAAGACAGAGGAAGAATACAAATCGTGTTTGCTTTATTCAGCCGTTGGAAGTATACAGGGAGGAGCGAGCACCCTGGGGCATCGTTCAAATTATTCGACTTTCTCCGGGAAATGAAATGCTTTTACGTTTAATGCCTACATTTTGTTCCTTTATACTCTCGGATATGTTGTTTATTTTTTGTTTAAATTCTGAACAACAATGTAAACATCTTCATTTGAGATTTCGCCGGAAAAAATACGACTGAGAGATGCTAATACGTGTCTACGGAATAAAGTGTACGTCGTTCGTTATTTTGTACATCGCATCCCTCTGCTATAACCAGTCGTAAACAGTAAAAAATACCTCCATATTAAAATAAGGTAGACAAACGAATCACAGACATCAAAGACGTTGCTAAAAAATCAAAAATAGAATATATGGGATACACTTGTTAAGGATATTTCCAGGCACGCTTACACAAAGATAAACCTTGTGTCGTTTTGTAAAATCTTGATAAATGCAGTTGTATTTATTTTATTTTGGTGTATTAATAATTGGATGATTTATATAGCGCCGTTTTTGTGAACAATTACCTCAAGGGCGCTAAAGGAGCATTCGGTTACTGATGCGTTTGTTTCCGATTGGTAAAATCTTGATATCTGTATTTAATTTGATAACATCCTAAACACCACGATCAGGTGAGTATATGTGAGCAATCATGACGGTTATTTTGGTCAAAACATGTCAATGCATTTATCAGGTTTTTCCCAAACACCGCCGAACTTAATTATAACCACGACGTTCATCAATATAATACACGATAGAACAACAAACTACACATATAAAAAATACACCCGACAAAATACGGACTGAAATCATTGGAATATATATCCTACACCAACTGAAACAAATTGCCCGGAGAATTAAGAGATATATGGTACACAATTCTAAAAAATCTCGAAATTATATTCTGAAATCCTGTTTTTTACATGCAATCTTTCAGGGCCCTTCTCCGCCATCGCATGGAAAGTCTATGGTGCACAGTACGCCAATCCAAGAATACCATCATTTTTGCCACACTCAGTTAACCTTGATGGCCCTTTGGAGATAGGACACCGTCAAATATCTACCATAAACTTGTTCACTTTATTTTTCTCTCTTAGTGAATGAACTTATTTTGCATATTTTAATTAAGTAATATTTTTCTTTATTTTCCTTTTTTTTTCTTCCTCTTATTTTATGTACCTATTTTTATTAATTTTTTTTGTATTATTATCACTTATGGAACGTATCGCATTGCACTACCTTTGCGTACCTTCTGGAATAAAGAACAATTAATTTTTGGAAATGACTTACTATTAGTGCCAGCCGTCCTGCTTAGCTTTGTAGATTCTGATATAGGCATGCTGTTTCTCTCTTGTGAAAGATTGTTATGTATTTTTACATATATATCTGTATCGTATCTGTATATTTTGAGCATTTACCTTGTAGTTATGTTATTTTCCTCTTGTTTAAATACACATTTTTGTTTTTCTATTTTCATGTATTTGTTTGAATATTAAAAAAAATATATTTACAAATTAACAGTCCAATAATAAGTTTTATTGATAACTCATGAAAGTGCAACTGTATTGCACATATAATTTTTTTCTTGTTTTTATTTATTTTTTTTATATTTTTATTTTATTTTTTTATTATTTTTTATTTATTATTATTTTTTATTTATTATTATTAATATTTTTTAATGAATATCATTATGGTCAAATTAAACATTAAAACTTAGTTTTAACCATATTCATTTTTAACAACTACCAAAATATAGTAGGGGTGAAAAATAAGTGTGGTTAAAACAAAGTTTGAGTGTTTCATTCGATCTTTTTTTATCTTACGTATCTGCGAAAATTAAAGAAATGCTTTCGGTTTTCAGGAAAGTTTTATACTTAATGCATTATTTGAACCTTTGATAAAAAATGTCGGGAAGGAGTTTATGAAAACGTTCAAAATATGCAGTTGGTGGTAGCGATCAACTTTGTAACGCGCGTTAAAATATAAAAGTTTTCGTACCTGGGTTTTGAATGCTAAGCTTGATTTTTATAACAAAGTTTTGCAAGGTTTTGCAAAGGTTTTTTTATGATGAATAAGGGAATCCTGTTGAAAAACTGTTATCCCTTATGTTGTAATCAACGTTGAAACTTATGTATGCTCGATATGATCATTATTATTTACTTATCATTAGTATTTACTTCTTATTACTATTTACATAATTTTATTTACATATTATTATGCACTTATTAGTATTTAATTATTAATATTTACTTTATATTGTATGTGTATTATTATATGCTTATTACTATTTACGGATTATTATTTACTTATTGTCATTATTTAATTATTATTATTCATTTTTTATTACTTATTTTCTATTATTTACTTACTATTATTTACTTATTTTTATTCATGTATTATTATTTACTTACCACTATCTACTGATTATTATTAAATTGTGAAGCCGCTCATTTCAACACAGGATTGTCCTAGTGAGATGAGTGGCTAATGTTTTTTGTTTTTATTTTTAAATTTAAGAATAAATAAAATAAATGCCATAATATCATAAATTATAATTTCCGGGTACGAGAGTACGGAACATTAAAAAATTAAAAAATATAAGAAATTATAATTATTTTCAGTACATATAAGGAATTTATGCCTCAGTTTTTACAATAGTTGATGGTGTAAATGGTTTCATGACAATTGATCACCCGACAGTTGATCCCCCGACAGTTGATCCCCCTGACAGTTGATCCCACCGACAGTCGATACTTCCGACAGTTGATCCCTCGGACAGTAGACCTCCGAATGTCTGTTGTACGTCCTCATTTATAAAGTAAGTATCCAGAGAGGCTATGCGGCCGTACAACAAAAATCGTTATACTTATATGTGCAGGCGTCTCGAGTGGAAAGTTTAGTCAATTTTTGTTATACGCCCGCGTACCCTCTCTGCATATTTACTCTACAAATGAGGACGTACAACAGAAATAATCTTTTAGGCCTTTAGGAGATCAACTCTCGGATGTATCAACTGTCGGAGGGATCAACTGTCGGGGGGGCAACTGTCAGGGGATCAACTGGCAATACGTATTTTTTTTTAATACATAATTTTTTTTAAATTGTTTATTTACTGTAAATAAACTCAACATATAAGTTACTAAATATTAGGTTTAAATTATTTTTTTAATACTATATCTGAAAAGAAGGGTGCAATCTTTTAGCATTATTTTTATAACATTCCGTGATTTTTCACGGGTCTGCGGTAGTATTTTATAAAGCTTTTGATGTCACTATTTTTTTAATTTTATCATTACCGCTGATTTATATGAATAATTTTAGTTCACGCAATACTAAAATATTTATTTGAGTAGGTACGTACGTTATTGAGTAACGACGCTTTACAAGAGTTTCTAACACCTAAACATCCGACAGGTGAATGAAATTGATTACTCATGATCTATAATATTTTTATTCTTAAGTAAAAAAGCTAAAGTAACTAACAACTAAGTAATGAGCTTAATCCGGACATGCGGATATGTGTCCGGATTGAGCTCTTCAGTATTGACATACCCTACTTACTTTAACTAGTGATTCCTGACATTACTTGCAGTAAAAAAAATGTTTAAAAAAAAAATCGCACATAATATCGTCATTGGTCACTCGACCCTAACTGTCATATATAGAGGTACTGCCTTTTTAAATGTTTATAGGTGAGTTAAACCAAAAATGTCATCGCAGACCAAAATTTAATTTGCATTTTTTACTTCAAATAAGATCAGGTATCGCTGGTTTAAGTAAGTCAAGTACGTTTCCTTTAACACCCTGTATAGTCCATATTTGCGTACTGGACATTGAAATCATTCTATTTTAGCTAGCGAATCACCAAAATGACCCGAATCACCCATTTAGTTGCATTAATCACCGAATAACGGGCATTCATCACGGCCGTGTGACTGACGGCCAGGGAACAGGCGGGCCTCCAGCGGAAAAAACTCCCCCTAATGTCGACAGCATCGATATTAGTACATGCCGCGGGATGCAGATGGCGTCTGACGCTGAAAAGGGTTTTTATGTGCAAATAATTACTAGGGTCATTAGGAATTAAAAAAATGTGATGAATGGATTTTCGTGGTGCTTTATTTTGTTGGAATTTTTATTTCTGTCATTTTATTTTCATATAATCCAAAAACGAACACTTACACATGTGTGAGATATGAGAAAATCAGTTTGGATATCAAGAAAATGCATTTTTTATAATATAATACACTGTTTGATTTGATAATATTAAGCGAGGAGTTGAAAATAACACAATATATTAATAAATATTAACACTGACAGAATAACACATGGACGAAATTACGTATGGACGTAATGACACATGGAAAAAATTACACATTCTTAATTTCCACCCACTGGCATTACACACGTCAAAAACCATTTTATTTTTTGGATTAAATTATAAAATGACAAAATCGTTAAAAAAAGCTTTGTTTACATTACATCCATGTACATGTTAAGAAAAAATAATTAGGTAATATTTTTGCATCACCAAAACATGCCTTGTCTAAACTTTACAAAATATCTATTAAAAAAACTTATCACATCTTAAAGCGAGTGACATTACTTTAAATAGTACTCATCTAAAAAAAATGTCCCAATTATAATTTTTAAATATGTGCCAAATTTTCGAATTAAAGAGGTACTCCGCCAAACTCAACTTTTTTCCAATACGAAATTTAATTAACCCAAATTTAAATACTTTGAAATTTGAACCTTTTGAAAAAGCATAACTTTAAAATGTATTATTCCAGTAGGCGTAATTTTATCCATGTGTAATTACGTCCATTTGTAATTACGTTCATGTGTAATTACGTCCATGTGTAATTACGTCCATATGTAATTACGTCCATGTATATTTACGCCCATGTGTAATTACGTCCATGTATAATTATGTCCATGTGTAATTATGTCCGTGTGTAATTCTGGCAGTGTGTAATATTGCCAAGTGAAATATATACCTGTGTAATTTCGTCTTGAAACTATATTTAGTGGCTTTAATAGATTATTAGTTTTGTATAATCTACTGCTTTTATGATTATTTAAATTAGAAGCTTCAGGAAAAATTCAAAGGTGAAGGTTTGTTAATGATTTAATACTATTATAATTAACGATACGCTTTATCTTATTAAAATGTAATTATCGAAGGTAGGTAAAGAATAAACAAAAACCATTACATAAAAAAAGTTTTATTCTTGCCACAGTGTGATGACTTCGAAGCGTAAAACGTAACAAATGATAACACTTTGCAATCTCTGTGTTGAAACCCGAAATTGCAAAATGGCCCATCTTGCCTTTTTTCCGTTAGGAATTACTCGATTCATTATTTCAAGAATGTTTACATAATTCTTTTCCTAATTTAAACTTATGTACCCGTCATAAATATTTATTTATAAACTTAGTTAAACGTAGTTAGTCGTTATTTTCAATGATAACCATTATTATTAATAACAAAAACGACTTTTAAGTTAGGTACGTACACAACATAATATATATTTTTTTACTTATAACATCTATTTCGTTTCCTTAAGGGCATTCAAAACATGATTATAATGCGACAAGGTCACAGATGGTGTTGGTTTTAATATTTTAGAAAAAAACAATTTCGATATTGAGATAAATTGTTTATTGGCGAGTGTACCTACGGAATATGAAATGGAATAAATTGTTATTGTAGGTTCGGGCATGTATAGCGAATTAATGAAGAAAGGAGTGTAATGAGATGGCCTCCATGGTCGAGGGTTAAGGCTCTCGACTATGAATCCGAAAGTCACGGATTCACAGCCCGGCGTGGACAAGTAAATTTTATTTAATTAATTCTTGTTGTTTCACAACTAATTCATTTAAAAATAATGTACAGTATATTTCCTCACGTTTCAGAGCGGAAGATACTCTCAGTATCGCCCTGGTGAAAGACCACCATTCAGAATTGAAACGTTGCTTGAAATGGGTTTTAGCCGTGTTTGGTGACCAGATTTGAATAGCCAGGTATTTTCCGACCTTCCTATTCCCCTTTTCCTTCCCCTCCCAGCTACTTTCAGCCTCACAACATTCCCAAATTGGGAATTTCATAGTCTCACTGGCTCCAGACGTTTGGGAGCAGTTGGGACTCTTGTGCGGTATTTAAATGAAAAAATAATAAATGACGCCAATGGGAATGGAAGAAGAAGCCCGGGACGCCTGAAGAAGACATGGCACGATCAAGTGAATCAAAGACTTGAGTCGGGCCATGTAAGAAGTAGGAAAAACAGAAGAGAATGTATGAGACGTTGTACGAATGTGAATGAAGAATGAAGTGTATGCCAAGATCGAGTTGTTTGACGGTCCGTCTTCTCTGCCCATCTCTGCGGAAAAACAGCGTTATTATTAGTTAGTTAGTAAAGCAGGATTCTTTAAAAAAAATTATATATATATTATTGTAAATCTAACACAAACAGTATTTTTATAAGGTTCTTAAAGGAATTCAGCTTCAAACCTACAATAACAATTTATTCCATTTCACATAGTCCATGTATACACCTGCCAACAAACAATGTTTGCACATGGAAGTCATTTATCTGCCCAAGGTTGTAAATGTTGGACTTTATGGATGGATTGAATAATATCGCAAAAATCTTGACGCAGATGGGTGATTGTTAACTCGTTAAATGAAAACACTATCGTTGTTAACACTTTTACTAAATTTTGAACATTAATACAAACATTCTAAAGAGGCTTGGATCTCTAAAGTGAGTTAACAAACGCTGTTATTTAGTGAGAATTTCGATACTGAGAAAAAATAAGGAATTAGGCAAGTGATGTAATTAAAAACTTTGATATTTGAAAAGCAGAGAACGGTAAACCAAAAAAAGTTTAAACAAAGAATAACATTTGAGAAAAATGAAAAACAGTAGTAACCAAAATGAATCGATATTATCGTGACACTGAACAAACAATTTATCTCAATATTTAAAAGCATTACGTGCTAAAGGTGTTGTTTTTTTTTAAATATTTCTATTAATGCATTCTTTGAGTGCGTAGCGTAATCGTGCTTCAAATGCCCTTAAGGAAATCCACTTCCTAAAATTCGAACGAAATCACGCACTCCTTATGCAGGTGGCCAAAAGGTTGAATTTCCCGTATATCACCGGTCGCATGTTTCGATTTAGGCAAAAAAAAACTCCACAATGCGTGTTTTATTTCATTATGTAAACTAAGTCAAATATTAAAATATTTTTCGGTTATGTTCTAAAAAAACTAATTTTTCGCAATACACAATATGAAAATATCTAAAGAAGGGTTCGTCAGTAGAATATATTACAACTTATACATTTTATTAAGGTCTGATACTTATTTTTTTTCTAGGCTTATAAAAAGACTTGCTTTGAAGAAAAAAAATGCTTGATTAAACGAGAGGTCAAGTTGTGTTATACGTGCAGTATTTAATTAAATCATCTATGGTATTTCTAAGCCATCAAATTTTCAAACCAAAAACAGGATTTTGCATTACTTCGCATCGCATCGCCTTGTGGTAACTTGGTGATTTTTTCAGGTACAAATCTTTAGATTGGTAAAAATACTACGTGGAAATTTTCTTAAAAAAAAAAAACAGTTGTAAAACTCTCTTGAGATGAAATTTTCAAGAAAATGGGGATTTTGTAATAATTGAATTAACATGATTTTGATATGTCATACATTTAAATAATTTACATGAAAAAATTAAAGAAGAATCGCTTAGACGTAAATATGTCAATTTTACTAACATACCTAAGTACTCGTACAATCCGATAGGTCAGCTGGACTTCTTGAATTGTATAGATTTTAATTAAAGCTTTTACTTAACATTATTAAAATGGTAAATAGTTTTTCGTGGATTTGCAAAAAAAATAAATTAGAAAAGTTAGGACTTTCTCTAAAAGGATATTTTAAATAATGTTATTTTAATGAATCAGGAATATATGGAATACTATAAAATAATAATGTCATATATAGGCAAACGATAAAAATATAACACAATAATGTATTGTAAGAATAGAAAAATTATAAAAAACAACAATATTTTTTTTTGCATTAAATAAGTAATTAATCAAAAGTGTTAATAAAAAAATATTAAAAAAAATTAATAACTAATTCGTATTGGAAATTAAAAAAGAAATTATTTTTATTAAATTTAACTTGACTATTAACGCTATTTCTGATTTCTAAAATTTGAAATTCGTCTAATTGTAAACCATTAATTGTATATATTCCTGATGAAGAAAGCATCGCTTTCAAAAGATATTGATATATGTGTATACTCGTGATATAAAAATATATACATATAAATAAATATATACACTATAATATATAAATATACACACTTTCAAAAGATGTTGATATCTGTGTATATCTGTGTATATAAGGTGGCGAATACAACGTAATTTTTTAATTCATTTTTTAATAATGGCACTACAAAGTAAATACCAATCTTTTGAAAAAATTATAATGTTATTTTAATTACTTCATCATCATTAAACATAATTTTTCTTTGCTTGTACACGATGCTTATTTCGGTAAACTTAAAACAATTAGTTTGTTCTTTACGTAATTTTACCAACAATTAGAAGGTTTATCGCGTTCAGTAAAAAAACACAATTAATCATTCTACCCCAATTTAAAAAGTCCCTATTCACCCCTCTTAAGTTTTCCACTCACTTTGTTGAAAAAATACTTGTCACCAATGACGTCACAGTTTTCCCACTTAATTTTCTAAAAAAAAACTTCCGGAACAGTGTCAGTCCTAAAATAAATTGTCGCACAATGTGCTGGATTTTTTTCGTAATTTTCTTTATCCATCTTCCTGATTGCAAATAAACGGGACGATCCATTACTGCGATTCATTTATCACGGAGAACACGGTGGACCCCGGAGGCTGGGTGGTGGCCAGGCCCTGCAGATACTATCGTAAAAATAAGTTTTTACCGTTTATTAACATTTAGTTTGAATAACAGAGCTTTCTCACGGTGACGACCAGAAATTGATATTTCGATAATTTTTTTTATTTTTAAAATACGATTTTTTCTAATATCTCATAAATATATTTCCTTAATATGAATTTTTTGATTAAAACACATTTGTAACTTTTCATTCATTCCAGACCGGACCGGTTTCAAGCTATCACAGTCATCTTCAGACTGGTACAATTTCAACTAAATCAATGGTATATTTATATATTACTAGCTGATGTGTACCCGGCCTTGTTCGAGGTTTTTTTTTAATAAAGTTGTCGTTTGGAAGCAATAATTTATTTGACAGCAAAAGTAATGCCTTGTAAAAACTTTTACTATGTCTAAACAAATAATCAAAAAACATTCATTTAAACATTTCATTTAAATACAAACATTTTTTTTTAATAATAAATTTCTTATGTAGGTACTTACTTGTGATTTCCACTTTGAAAATATTGTACACAAACAAACCTTCTTCTTTTGAATATGTAATTTGTGGCTAACCAGAGTGTCGTATATCTATGGGCTAACCCCGATACAACATGGAGGGTTCGACAGTTTTACATATTGGATTTCATTCAAACTACTTTCTAAACTTTCCTGGTACTAATAAGAACAAACTGTTCCATTTTCATCGAAACCGGTCTAGTAATTTTCAATAAAATCTAGGACACAAAGACAAATATAAGTTTTTATATATAGAGATTTATGTCATGAGTAAGAGCCTCATTGCTCTTTTCAATATTGCACATTTATGGCTGAGAACTTAGTTTTATTGCTTACGGAACGGCTTTACAATTATATTTAAAAACTACTTTCGTTTTTCACGTTCTGGGAGACGGATGAAGTTGTTCTGGTTTACTGAATGACCGTTTTTTTTTGTTTTGTTTTTGTAAATGTCTATTGTACCAGCTTTATTTTAACCAAACGGTTTTTTCTGTTTTTTCATCCTGTGATCTCCGTCTTGTCTGCTAAATGAATTTTATAGCAGTTTGTCCTGTAGTTACACGGGTAAGCGGGTAAATTTTAATGCCTCAATTTATAAGAAGTTTTATTATGTTATAATAGGTGCATACCAAGGTAATTCATTTCACTATAATAATAATCATAATAATTGGATTACTTCTATAGCGCCGTTTTCGTGGGAAAATCACCTCAAGGGCGCTTGTATATACTCTGGTATTTTGTATGTATTTCCTATTAACATTAATGTGTTACATACTATTATTTCATATAAGTAAAGCTGAACTACAAAGGATATATTAAAGGAGACTCAGCCCCTTTCTCCAAATGCCTCCTAAATATATTTCTTATTTTTGTACGTTGTAAAAATCGTTACATGTTTTTGATCGTGCGTTAGGAGATTGAATATTATAGAATTAATTAATACAAATGCCAAAATAGAGTTGTGTGATGGCTTTTCTTCTCTGCCTACCCCTCCGATGAAACGAAGTGATATTTAGATAATTATTAATGTTGATTAAGAGACTTTTAGGAAAATTAATGAACAACATGGTAAAATTTTTGCAGGAAAGAAAACAATTTGAAAAACATGGTAAAATTTTTGCAGGAAAGAAAACAATTTGAAAAGGGGAGTAGAATAAAATAAACAGCGGATGAGCTGAATATAAGTGACACTTTACTGCGGCATCCGTTATTTGCATTTAATTGAATAGATACTTAATTTTAATAAAAACAAAAAAAATTGAACTGTCCACTGGTTTTGGAAGAAATCCACCAATCTATAACTTAGAAAGTTTAATTAATTATTGACGATTTTAATATAAAATATTATAATAAAAGCGCAGACCCGTGAAAAATAACGGGATAATCTAATTTTATTATAGAATTTGTGAACCTGAAAGTTATGCACCCTTCTTTTAAAATATAGTATTTAAGAATATATGTAAACTTATGTATTAATATTACTAGCAAACGAATTAATTTACTTCGAAATAAAAAATAGTAAATTAAAGTAAGAATTTAATAACAATATAAAAAAAAATTTACGTTTAAAAGATTTATGTTTAATAAAATATTTCCAGGGTTATGAATCGAATCCCGATCAACTGTTTGGAAAGTAACTATGCTGACCATTACAGCGCCAACTATTGTTAAAATGGCGGCATAAATTCATACCATGTACCGAAAATAAGAATTACGTATTGTCGAAATTTAGATTTATACCTACTTTTTAACCCTTTGGATTTCTGGAATTTATTTACATGCCAGTTACAATGAACTGTCACATTGATAATTTCATCGTGAAATATTTTCGCGTGTCGTTAAACCTTCAGTAAATTCGCTGTCTTTAAACGTATCCCAAAATGAATTACTGTTTTAGAAAGCAGATGAAGTACATTTTAAGAAATTAATTTAAGTATTTAAAAAAAATGTTGCTTACGCGTCATTTTATTCTTCTATGTTAAATCCTAAATATTTCCCTTTATATGAAAAAAAAGTATAATTACACAAATCTTTAATAAAGGTAATAGTCGCTTCACTTTTTTAAGTTTCATATTAAAAAAACGTTTAAAATTAAATCGTCAAATTCAACCGTACTGCGCGCATTTTTTATGTCGGCAGGAACAATTTTTAAAAGCGGTATTTCCAGTATTTTCTCAATTAAAGTAAGAACTGGTCATAATGCATTCTTGATAGTCTTATTTCAATCAAAACACTGCATTTTTGCGGAAATTTACCAAATAAACGACCAAATTTCAGATTTTCAAAAATAAACCTAATCTCTACAGCGTTTGACATTCCCCGTACAATGTACGCCTTGACAAATGACGGGCTACACGAAAACGTTTGCAAATCATTTATTTTGTACAAACATGTTCTTACTAAATATTAAATAAGAATATGTGTTTTCATGAATTATTACTATATAAGGTTCCAATTACACAAATACAAAAACGTCATTCGAAATGCACAATACTGTTACAAAAGCGTAACGATTTTATGAATCATGAAAGTTTCACATGAATAAATTACACAAATAAAGAAAAAATATTACAAATAAGTAGATAACATATTGTTTTTTAATAATAACATAGTTAACATGAAATTTCGACTAAATTGAAGCAGAAAATTCAATAGCTGCCAGACATCTCGGTGAACCGCGCACGTAAAAACAAGCGATCGCGATCGACTGCCTTTCGGTGTCTATAATAATTATTTGGAACAGTGTGGTAAATTTTTAAATGCAAAGTAAAAGCATGATTTTATCTCTTTCTAATTTAGGTTAAGTCATATATCTTCCTATAATACAAAAGGAGATAGAACAACTTTTATAAGTCCGTCGCAGTAGGTGGCGTAAACACTACTGTGAGACTCGACTGCTTTTGATGTTTGGTGGCGTTTACGCCACTCGAATACCCAAGGGGTTAATAAGAATTATGTTTTTTTGAATTTTAGAATGTTACGTATTTACATCACATCACAATCGAAATCATATTGTTTATAATATTTTATAAACTTATTTGCTACTAATGAAATTGTATTTATTTCAAATGAAAGCAACCATTGGACAATGCGTGGTATAATATTTATGTAGTATTTCAAGGTAAATATTTTTTATTTCAGGTGAATAAGTAATGAAAGTTTTTTATAGAAATTTCAAATGAATGTAATGAGACGACTGTTGTAGATATGAGGTAAGAGCTTTGTCGCCTTTTAATATTTATTTATATATATATTTAATTTACAGTTCTGTGTGGTTTTATAATTCTATTACATAAATTTATCAACATTCGGAGGTATCATAATTTTGTTACACTCTTCCGGATGGAAGGGGTTGTTTTCTAATACAAAAAACGAAAATTAATTTTCCGTGCTGCTTCCAGCCGTAATGGGTTCTAGCTGATAAAAAAGGTCATGCTTGGTCAATCACATAATAAAGATTATTATTCGTCCATTACTAATGATTTTTAGTTTTTTTTTTTAAACCATAAATATATTCCATTAAATTCTCCAAAAGTACCTATTCATTATCAAAGTACACGCAAGACCCCATAAACTTCTAGTCCCTCGTTTCAGTGAGAGGCGGGAAACTGATCCAGGCGACCCAAAAAGTTGACTGTTCCGCTCGGGGAAAAAGTGTTGGTGCCGTGTGAAACATGTAGTGACTTGCTCGCCAAGCGGCGTGGCAGTGGACATTAGACTGTACTGCAGACTCTACTGTATGGTCATTTATCTTGTGACGGTGCTGCTGGGACTTATTGAATTCTCAAATAAGGCATAGGGCACCTAAATGATAATAAAATATGGCAGGGATATTAAAGTTTAAGCGATAAATTATGTCTTGGAATAAAAATAGATAGTCTCTTTGGAAATCTATAGTGGCGGTACTTATTCATGAGATACTTCTGTATACTACACTGGTGTCCCCAACTAGCCAGTGAGCCGGCGGCCCTGCTTCCCGCTTGCAGAGCCGGGCTAGTTACATTCGTTTCCCAACGTCGTCCGGTTCAACACCTTCTTTCTGTATTCAAGTACCGCGTCTTATGACATTGAATTATCTAAGTTAAAGAGATTGTGTTGTGCTTAATAAATCAAGCATTAATAATCAAGTTATTTTAATACCTCCTTTCGCAAGGTAATACAGTCATACATATACACATTATCTTTACATTGGTGACCCCGACGTGATGCCACATTATTTTTACACAATGTATATTTTTAATTTTCTGAAATATGTATCGTTAAAAAGTTGCAAAAACTGGTACATTCCACTTTGCAATCGGTGGTGTAACTAGTATAGATTTTGTGAATACGGAAAATCTATGGATGTTCGTTTTTGACTGCCCGCAAAATTAAGTGCGTCAGGCTATGGCTGTATGCCAGATACGACATACTGATTTTAGCGTTTTTATCATTTTTATTTCCTCTTGTATTTTATGTATGATGAAGCTTGAGTTAAGGTAAACTGGTTGGTGCTGATAAAAATAAATTAGTCTTTTAAAACAAAGTGTTCGTTTTACTTAATAAAATATGTCATACCACAAAGTAATTGCTTTCCGCGAAGATATAATAATTTTTAATTTACGTGGGTCATAATTTCATGTGCTGCAAATATCTATTATCCTCCATAATCATCCTTCATCTTCATCCTTCGTCTTTATCTTTCATCTTAATCCTTCATCCATCATCTTCTCCCTTCATATACATCCTTCATCTTCATCCTTCATCTACGTCGTTAATCTTCATCTTTCATCTTCATCCTTCATCTTCATCTTTCATCTACATCGTTAATCTTCATCTTTCATCTTCATCCTTCATCTTAATCTTCATCCATCATCTTCATCCTTCATTTTCATCCATCATCTTCATCCTTCATCCTTCATCTTCATCCTTCATCCTTCATCTTCATCCTTTATCCTCATTCTTAACTTCATCCTTCATCTTCATCCTTCATCTTCATACAGAATTCATAAACAAAACTTTGATAGAAATTACTATGTTTGTTTAGTGACCATTCTGAATTGCTAGATCATTCCGTAGTCATCCTCTTTCCCAACCGCCACTCTTCCACATTTCCCAAAAATAGGAAAGCCCCACTAGCTTCGGTTTGTCGATACTTTTGAATTGCAATGTAGATTTTTATTTTGGGTTACCATCAATTTTATGTCAAAAACACCAAATTAAAAACAGATATGACAAAAAGGTAATGAATCCCATAAAAATCTCGTTAGTTTTTTATGAATCAAAATTTTCTATGACATTTGGTTGGTAGGGGAGGGTGGGGCGTGTTTTGATGGGGGCAAGTGACATTGCTTTTCACATTTCTACTATTTGAACCAGCGCTGTGTTTATTATTTCGTTTTGTGTGAACCTCGAAGCTTCAGTTGTTGTCAATGGCGCCTAGCTATAGATATCTTAAGATATGGAAGATAAAGTAGTATTTGTAGGTGCGAAACCAACTTTTCATCAAATATTCCGAATTTTCAATTCAAGGTGAATTATTTCAAAATTTATTTAACAAATATCATGCATTTTGACTCCATTATTACCGATAAACGAATTACTTCCGTCAAATAAATCAACTAGCGTCGCCATTTTTTTGTAAAACAGTCGTGTGGGGCGAGTTGTCACATCAATTTCGGGGCAAATTGTCAGCAATAATTTTTTTTTTAAATTATACGTATTAGGTGAAATTAAGTACTTAATAACAGATCATTTTAATCAAATTTACTGTCTATCAGATGAAATATGGTATGAAATTAAATTTAAAAAGAAGGAGCGGGAGGAAGTTCCATTTTTTTTTATGAACGCGCCGGTCATGAACGTCATGTAGGTCACGCTATGAAGGTCATGATATCATTATAATTATCATAATAAAAATACATGTACCATTTATCCCTTTTCATTCCTATGTTTTACGTTATTTTATTACTTAAGTACTATATTACATGATCGTCACAATCAGCCCCATACCTCGAGTGGGGCAGATTGTGACGATTTTGATATTTCATAAAAACATGTTTTGTCACTTTGTCCCTTTGGTGGTAGCAATAATACCAGAAGAATGCAGGAAAATAGTTGTTTTCATTAAAATATCAAACGTTTGATTTTATTAATGATTTCTATACTGTTTTGTAATTCAGTCAAAACATGCCCCAACTCCCCCTGCTGTTTTTCCAGTGATAGACCGAAACAATATTTAAAAACAAACGCATCAAAATTATGAGAGCCATTCCGATTTCCAACCAGCAATTTCTCTGCGCATACATTGCCATTAAATTTGTATTGTACCTGTGACGTCACGAACGCCGCAATTGATGACGTCATTAAACGGTAAATCGTTGGCCAATAGGAATCGCTGCAGCGCATTCTACCATGATTATATTTATGCGTTTATCATGGGTAAATAAACTAACATAAATAATGTAATTACTATATTATTAAAAAACCGCGATACATTTTGCTCAGTTACGTTATGTTTGTTTTTAATTAATTAGTTCGGTCAAAATCTAATTTGTCTAGCAATCAGGCTATTAGTCTACAGTAGTATGAAACAGTTATGTCGTTATTATTTAAAAACAGATTAAGAAAGGGATGTTTAGTATGAACACGTAATCCAAGAAAAGAGCATCAGAGAGTGAGCGGTAGAGAGGTAGGTAGAGAGGTAGAGGAAGGAGAGGGGAAGAAGGGGAACATTTATTAACAATTAGATTTAAAAGAATATACGATTTTAAGGATGTTCCCTTTCTTCCCGCTCCCCTTTCCCTCTCTTTCCAATGCCCCTCTACCTACCCGTCTACCGCTCCTTCTCTGACACTCTGTCTTGTACTACTCTGAAATACTATCACTTTCCCTCACTTTCACTTTTTTATTTTTTTTATGTGAATACCCACAAGAGTCCCAACTGCTCTCAACCGTCTGGAGCCAGTGAGACTATGGCATCCCAAATCGGGGAATTTTGTGAGGCTGAAGGTATTGGGGAGGGAAAGGAGGAAGGGAAGACGAAGGTGGGGAAATACCTGGATATTCAGATCTGGTCACCAAACACGGCTAATAGCCATTTCAAGCAACGTTTCAATTCTGAATGGTGGTCTTTCACCATTGCAATACTGAAAGAATCTTCCACTCTGGAACGTGCGTAAATATACTACACATTATTTTTAAATGAATTAATTGTGAAACAACACAAATTAATTAAATAAAATTTACTTGCGCACGCCGGGATTTGAACCCGCGACCTTCGGATTCGTAGTCCAGATCCTTACCCCTCGACCATGGAGGCCGTTCACTGTCTTCATTATGATATATCTCTGTATGTTAATTTGGTTTATATGTGTAGGTTCTTGATGAAGGTTTAAATAAACTGAAACCGGTCGATGATGAATGGCTCAAAAAAAATTCTTTCATTTAAATTAAAAATAATATAAATAAGGTTGATATTACTTATAAATTAATTCATTCCTCGATGCCTTCCGTTATTGCGCGCTTGGCTGTCTGAGGATAAGTCGTAAGTATAATTTATGTGTGCAATATGCAACACAACTATATTGGATACTTTACATGGGGCAGGAGACGGGAAATGCATATGCCTAAGATTACCAATAAATAATCATTTGTTTATTTATTTGTAAGAAACAAACAGCTTTTAATACAGATTTATATACGTAGGAAGTTTAACAAAAGGTAAGTCAATAAAGTTTCTAATGCTACCAGTGGTTAAGCACAGATGTTTTATTAGTAAAAAATAAAATAAGTAGGAAGGGAGGAGAAGAAGAGGAAGAGGATCGGTACAGGAGATACTCTCGATACATTTTATACTTGTGTATCAATTTATGGTCGTACGATTTACTTCAGTTCGATATTTTGAAAGGGTTTGTGAAGAATTGTGAAATTGTGGGTGAAAATTGGAGAATTTATAGTATACGAGGTGTGTTCAAAAGGAAAGGTGAATGAAAAGGTTGCAACTCCAGGACGCTCATCGTCATTAACATCTTCTCGGCCTTCTGTAAAGCGTTTGTATTACTTATAAACACTTTTTTGAGACAAAGTAGACTCGCCGAATGCCACAGTTGACATTTTAAGTGCGTTGGAGCACTTTATTTCATTTTTAACGCAAAATTCAATACATATTCTTTGATTAATTTTTTTCAAAAATAAAAAAATCGAAGAACACACAAAAACGTGACTAACCTTTCCAGTTGTCAAAAACAAACCACTAATCCAAAATGGCTGATAATGCTAACATATGATAAACATATGTGTACCAACATAACAAAAAAAAATCGATAATCGAATGTACACAGCCCGCGAAAATTCAAAATACACCTTTTTTTTAACACACCTCGTATATAATATATACATACTGAACCAAATAACTCTCTTCGAAATATTGTAATAATGTTATAATATCAATTTTGACATCTACACAAATTTTAATTATTTATATAATAGTCCTAAAGGGCCCAAGCAAATAAATAATATCAACATTTAGTCAATTATAATAAAAACGTATTTTAAAAATAACATTTATTTATTTATTCTTAAATTTAATTATGAAAACAAAAACATTAGCCACCCATCTCACTAGGACAATCTTGTGTTGAGATGAGCAAACATTGTATATATTTATCGCATAATGCTCCAGTACTAGTACTAGTGGCATAATATACACCGAATAGTAGTTCTCCAGCTACTCGGAACAGCGCGACCCTGAAGGTGACTGAAGGAACTAAATACCTAGGACTAGTGGTGGGCGAAGCGGCTCGGTTTAGTGAGCCGGATCACTAAATCAGCTCTCTGTAAAGACAATCTACATGAAAACTGAACGAAAAAAGTATCATATAAGAGTGTCTTAAGGACGTCTTTAGGAGGGCCAAGGGAGCGAGGGATAGGGCATGTTGCGGGGGGACGCGAACCGTCGTTCAATCGAGCCGGATCACCGAACCGGTACATTACATTACAAAGAGCTGATTTAGTGATCCGGCTCACTAAACCGAGCCGCTTCGCCCACCACTACCTAGGACACATAATCACCAGTAATCTGATGGATGATGACGACATTGGTAGGCAAAAACGAGATCACAGCGTAAAAGCAAACATGCACAGCAGAAGATTTCGCCTTTGCAGTGCGCAATATTATATACGTGTGATCTTTAAAAAAAACAGTACAGAAAAACTTCGTATACAATACAATAACACCTTCCGCATATTGTTTGGCTTTCCCAGATACTGTAGCGCTTCCAGCATGTTCACGGAAGGGCGAGTTCCCGCTTTTGCAGCCCTTACAGTATCCAGGGTGGAAGGAATGAGGGAAAGGATAGATAGCTCCGGGAATATCCTCATCATGGAAGCCCGTCTTATTCTCCAGCATCAACGCACAGTGGAGAAAGACATTGGCCACCACAAAATAAAGGCCACACCTACCTAAAGGCTTTATCTTCTATTACATAAAGAAGAATGTCTCAGGCGGGTGGTGTTTGTTTTGTATACAACTCTACAGTTTTATTCCGGGCTTGATGAAATTTTGAATACTTGACTATCGAAACAAGAGAAAGGTCATTGTCATTTTAAGCAGAATTGTGGTATTTCTAGAAGAAAATTTGTACACTTGAATATAAAATAAGAGAAAACTCCTGGGCAGGGGTAGAGGTAATACATCATAACGTCAAAACTTTCATCCAAACTATTCATAATCCCGAGTACTTCATCTAGTTGTCATATATTTATTGCTTTTTAGGTGTCTTATGTGTATATTTATCTTATGTAGTTATTCATCGTTTTACAAAAAAGTAGCAAAAAATGTGACCTTATTTGGGTACCCCGTTCTAAGGTCACATTGCACAAGGTTTTATAATAAGGATTATGAATTAGGTCAAGTTTATTGTATGTTTGATAAAAAAAATTAAGTAAGTTTTCGTAATTGTGTTGCAATATTACTAGAGGAACATTGTAATGCAATAAATGAATAAAAATGCTAAAATCTATGAGAAAACATACCACGACCGTTAAACTCGGCGTGTATATATGGACTATTATTTATTTATACTTTATATGGACTGTGTGGGACTACACTAATCCCACCAGGTACCGGAATCAATAGTTATTATTTTTATTATTTTAATGTTCCGTTATTAATAACTTTATCCATGGCGTTTATGTATATCCCGATCCAAACTAATATTAGCACAGCAAATTTAACCCAATCACGGACAAAGGAATAAGTCAAATTGTTGGGAGTAATAGTTAATCCATTGATGTCAACTCCACAACTTTTGCATAGTGGCTAGCGACAAATTCTCAGGCTCTCGGGGCAAACCTATTATCCATTGTTTCACATGAAATGAATTAAAATATATCATTTTTATGTCGGTAAAAGGCTTTTCTCTTACTGTACAAAGTTTTTTCAAATTATATGGTTCAAAAAATTCACACCGCAAAAATTTCCGGGACCAGGATTTAACGATTGAGATCTTCCGCTAACCGGGCGAATTCTCTAAGCCGCTGAGCTATCTCTGCACATTTTTGATAATTTGGCATACAGTGTAACGGTCCCGACGTCAGGATTAATAGCACTGGCCCCGAGTACGATTTCCACGGCTGGAGGAAAAGATCACACTAAACCCATTTTGGCACCAGCTTAGTTCACCGCCGTCCACGTTTGTTTCGCATGATTTTTATTGCGGTAAGCAAATTACAAATAATTTTATAAAAATACAAATTGTCGGACATTACTTTCCAAGAAAATTAACGTTCACTATCCATTGCCACAATTATAGCTCAAATATTTGAACGCGTGATACTGGATCAGGACGGACCCCACCTAGCAACCAGTTATAATCAGGTGGGATTTAAAAAGAGTGATCTATCAGTGTTTTAACACAGCGATATTTAGTTTGAAAAGACCCTTGGAATACTTCAAAAAGAGAAGAACCACAACGTATGCCTGTTTCTTGGACCTCAGTAAAGCCTTGACAGAGTTTACTATGGGCTGAACTCAATAAAAGAGGGATTCCATCGATGATCGTACAGATTCTCGAAACTTGGTACCGGCAGCAGGAAAACCTTGTAAAGTGGAAAGATGGACTGTCCGAATCATTTTACTTGAAAAGTGGGGACAGACAGGGGGGTTGCATGTCTCCAGTATTGTTCAACATATACATAGATGAACTCACCCACCGGCTAAACAATGGTGGGGTAGGCTGCCATATCGGAGAGACAATGTGTCAACAATGTAAGTTATGCAAATGAAATGGTTTTGATGAAGAGTTCGCACACGAAACTAGATGCTGTATAACCCAAAAAAACAGCACTACTAATTATTAGATATGGACAGGGTCCTAAAAACATTCCACCAGCTTTCTTGAATGGTGAGCTTCTAAAGGTGGTAGAAAAAGTCAAATATCTGGGACATGTCATTACTAGTAAGTTGATGGATAATGATGATACCGACATGCAAAGACGGGCACTCAGTGTAAAGTCAAACATGCTCGGTAGAAGATTTCGGCTTTGCAGTCCACTCGTGAAAAGGACGTTATTTCTTGCGTTCTGCACAACTCGTTATACATGCGAGCTTTGGGCAAACTCCAAGAAGGGCATGGAAATACTTCGCGTACAATACAACAACGCCTACCCCGCGATGTTCGGTCTTTCCAGAAACTGTAGTGCCTCCAACGTGCTCAAGCAGAGGCGAGTTCTTGGCTTTGCAGCCCTCATAAGAACCCGGGTGGCAGGATTTAGGGAGAGGGTAAACAAATCCAGAAATGTCCTCATCATTGAATCCCGTCAGAGTCCAGATTCCAGCATAGAAGGAATATGGAGAAATATATTAGCTCCATCAATGTCAACTACAATAATTCACTGACATCTAATATGTTATCTTTTTATTTCAATGTCTATGAATATATATTATTTATGTTATTTGTAACCTCCCCACATTCCGGAATAAATAAATTATTATTATCAAACATTTTTTTACACTATGTCCATAAAACCTATCTTAAACTTTTTTTCAAAGAAAGACAAACAATTACAGATTATGGACAACCTGATAAAAATTGAATTCCTCCTATTTCCATCACTGTAAGTGGAAAATGTTGCCTGTGCATTGGAGAACTTAGCTAACAGAAGATTGAACCCACGACACCTTTGTGGGAATCCGATGTATTTGTCTACTCAACTACTAACCCGTCAATTAAAATCAACACGCAAGGTTCATGGATAAGAAAAATAAATGGGATATGTGATATGGGAACGTGCCGACTGTCGCTAATTTACGACCACCGGACTATCGAAGCGACAGACCCATTGAATGCTATAATAATGAATTGTATAGCTCTTTTTTTGTGAAAAATCACTTCAAGGGCGCTGTTCAAATTTTTTTTTTCAATTCTCTATCTTATCACTAACTATAGACAAACTAACCAGTTCAACGATCTGTAATACCAAACTTTATGTACAATGCATTTGACCAATGAATGCGATGCCGCGTTAAAATATATATGTTTTTAATTTTATGTACAGGCTGATTATGCAGGATAATACTTACCTGGCAGGTCACATGAAACAAACAGCGTTTGGTGTGTAGGTAGAAACAAAGGGGGACGCCGCTCTGCGGAGATGCGATTTGCAGTCTGTAATGGTCTAACCATCATCATTTTCTTTTAATAGGACCCTGGAAAATATTTTTAATTCGTCAGTGTAATTTTATGTTCGCATCGTTTCCTATTCTCCAAAACCAGCTTCGTCAAATTACCACCCGTATTTGTTTACGTAACACAGTGACCTATATTCGTCTTCATTCAATGTAATTAAAAATTATGAGTGATGGGCCTACCTGATCTAGTAACCCACTTTTTTTTTGAGACTTGCATTCCATAAGGTTCAACGTATCGACTGTTTACATCATTAAAATTCCTGACCTATATTTTCGTTCATTCATTGTAATAAAAAAAATGTGATTGATGGCCTACTTTTTATGAGACTTGCATTCTTCTAAGGGTTCAATGCCACGGTTGTTTATATAAACGAGATTCCTGATCTATATTTTTGTTTCTCAAGTACCATAAATCAATCACGCTCGCCTATCAGTAAATTCCTTAATTCGATAAACAATAATAATGGCTTCAGCCCGTTCGTTGGTTTTTTCAAATATGAACATTTCATATAATATGTAAATATCACGGCATGAAATGTTCATATAATTTAATTATACATTTCAAGTGTGATATAACGAAGGAAGCCTGTATAATTTCGAGTATCTTTTGTTTGTTTATCGCTTTGCCTCGCTTGCTGGTGAAGTGTTTGTTTGTTAAATTATCAATATAATGTATTTTTTCTGTACGATAATCTTATTCTGTCTCTGGGGATTTGTCTATTTTCTGTGAATAGAACACTTAAACGATTTTCTGTTAAATGTGACTTTCTTCGTTGCGTCTGTCTACTTTAAATGGTACAATAACGTTCGTGGATTGAATATATCTCTCCGGTTCTTTGTATTGTGAATCATTTCAATTATAATTCCTAAATCTCTGTGTCTAAACATTTCTAGTTCTTATAGAAGGTTGACTAACATCAAATTTTAGTAAATTTTATTATTTTTCTAATTCTTTTGTATTGTTAACTGCTTCGTTAGTAATTCGTAACTACTTTTGTCTGAACGTTTCTAGTTTTTTTTTATTTGTATTTTTAATTGAGGGTTGGCTAACATCAAATTTAGTTAGGTATTTCTAATTCTAATTATTTTAAATACGTTATCTGTCAACAAATACGAAAATATACCTATCTTGTATTACTACAAGCTCCTGGTCACACGGCGCCAGCTGAGATGGCCCCCCCCCCCCACTAGGCTTTAAAGATGTGATGGCCCGTCCTTCCTTCGTTTATGATTTAATTTAGCAATAGACTTTCGTTCGCGCCACCGATTTTAATTAATTCACAGAAGTAATTTTTAGTATCAACTTAATTATAATGAATTTTAGAAACTTCAATATTTATCAAACTATTATTGAATTAAATCAAACTATTGTTGAATTAAATCAAACTATTATTGAATCAATTCAACAACTATTCAAAAGAATTTATTTAAAACTTTGAAAAGAAAATTGAAAAAAAAAAATGGAAATAAACTTATTTTAAAGGTTGTGCTGACGCAGTTAATAATGAAAGACAGGAAAAGAATGACTGGGAATTTATTTATTTTCACAAATAAATAAAATGCTGAAACAGTGATAGGGAGCGTTTCGATCAATTTTCTTACGATGGACAGACATGAATAGCGGAAAATCTTTGCAGACGTAACTATGCTCTGAGGGGGGAGATATTCTGTGGAATATGAAACTGTACCGACTTACAGTAGCTTATCAATTAAGGATAGTTTAGCCATATTTATTTGCTACGGAGGTTGGGAGATGAAAACGGATTATGAAGGGAGGGGGGAGGAATTTTCCCTAGAGGTTGTTCCAATTTTAGTTGCTAACCTTAGGAATAGGTTATCCACTATAACCGCAACAAGAGGGGGGCTGTAATGGTCTAACCATCATCATTTTCTTTTAATAGGACCCTGGAAAATATTTTTTTTTATATGCATAACTTTCATGCTAGAAAAGCTTAAGGGAGCGACATCTATCGACTTGTGAAGAGTTTGATTACAGTGAATTATAATCCAATAATTTTTGATTCATAAAACTCGTTGCAACATAAAACCACGAGATGGCAGTGGGAAGAAGACGTTCCCTCTTATAAATAAACATCACAGGATTGGGTGAAATCAACGAAAAAGTTACCAATCAAACGAGCGTTTTACATAAACAACAATTAGTGGTGACAGGACAAAGGAAATATTAATTATTTATGTGAATCGAAAGGGTTCAGATCAACGGCCTATAATGTAAACATTTCACTAGCGGTCGAACAGGACGAGAATAGGTCGTGAACTTTAAAGGAAACAATGGGAAATGCAGAGATGAATAACCATTGAAAATGGAAGTAGGAAGTAAAAATAATACGCAAAATGTTAATTACAAATAAAAAAACTACAAAGTGATGATTTATCTTGCACGGGGAAAGGTGTGTTTGCATTAGAATTTAGACAGAAAGACGTGTCATGTAAGGTTAAGCGGAAAAACAACGAATTAGAGAAAATAATTCAGAGAACAATAGCTTCAGCAGATGAAAAAGGGAAGAAACAAGAATTATACAGTATGGAAACTTCGGCAAACTTAAGAGGCGATTTAGGCGAGACTAATGTGAAATAGGAGTACAATTTTCTAATTTCAGGAACGTAGATAATTACAAGGGAGTGAAACTAGGCTGATTTTAGGTGATAAAAGGTATTAATTGAGTAGATCCGGGACATCAGATATTATGAAAATGTAGATGAGAAATGTATCAATCAATTATAAAATTTAAACTGAAGGAATTCAATAGAAATATTGAGATATATGGACTACTACTTTGAATATAGCTCGATACATTTAGGTAAAATTTTGAGGTTGTCAATGACTAATGTAAACAAGGCGACAAGAATTGTGTATTTAAGCGACCAGATGAACATGAAACTCAGGTGATAAAGAGACAAACAAACAATTAAGTTTATACAGGGAAGATAGGAATATTTATTTAAGGAAAAGTAATAAAAAATAATGAGTTTTCGATAAACTCTGATTTATATCGGTTTTTTACAAAAGTAATGGTTATTACCCATAATAATGAGTAAGCTAATGTGATATTGAGTTAGAGTGGAATGGAGAAAGGGGAGTGGCCAGGAAAGAAGTGAACGAACTCATATCTACCAGGTTTGGGGTAGGTAAATCGCAGGTAAAAACGCCAATAAATTAATACATAAAATTATTAAAGGTAGTGAAAAATCAATTAAGGATGATATCAATCGACCCGGATGAAAGTATAAGCAGACGACAGGTACATGCAAAAGGTGTAATACAGTTAGACCAGGAAGAAGCAGTGCAACACATTGAAAAAATCATTCTGGAAAGGTATATTTATTAACTCAGGCAGGTGAGGTGGGGAAGAAATTATAAAGTGTTTACACCAATATAATGATCAATTGAGAATTGCACGAAAATATGCGTTAATCGAATATTCACATGTTAGATCAGAGAAAAACCATGTTACCATCGGAAAATTCTTAAATAAAAAGATATCGCATATCAAGATAACCAGGGACTAAGGGAATTTCTAAAATTGAACGATGTGAAGAAGGCGCTTCTTTAAATAAAATTCAATAATGACATAGTGGCTATGAAATACGAGATACCCGAGTTCATAGGCGACCAAAGAATAAGCGATAGATAATATTTTCAGAAAAAAAAAAACATGAATCGAAATTTCCAATTCTATGATAAGGAACAGCAGGGCGATCTAGAGGAATGAACTAAATTCGATCCTGGCCGGAGTGAGGAAAAGTGATGAATTCAGAGGCGGGCCAGATTTTATCTAAATATTTACATTGAAGAATTACAGTCGAAATTAGTGTTACTTACATATAGGTTTACGAGTTGGTAAAGAACATAATGTAATGTAGGTATGGAATGGAGTTAAATCCTTTTGATTCTAAGCTAGGTATATAAGGAACTGTAATGAGAGAATAGGGGAATTAGTCGCGAAGTACGCCGGGCGAGGAAATAATTAAATTACGTGCTGACCGATATTAAGTAATTGTTTTGGTTTTGGACTTAGGAAGTTTCATTTTGATTTGTTTCTTACAATTAAATAAAGTTTTAAATAAATTATTTTGAATAGTTGTTGAATTGATTCAATAATAGTTTGATTCAATTCAATAATAGTTTGATTTAATTCAATAATAGTTTGATAAATATTGAAGTTTCTAAAATTCATTATAATTAAGTTGATACTAAAAATTACTTCTGTGAATTAATTAAAACCGGTGGCGCGAACGGAGGTCTATTGCTAAATTAAATCATAAACGAAGGAAGGACGGGCCATCACATCTTTAAAGCCTAGTGGGGGGGGGGGCCATCTCAAGTCGTATAATATAATATTGGTTAATTATTCCCCTGTTTCCATTACCTATGGTAAGGTCAAACAAAAGACCACCTTTTGCAGGAAAAAACATAATTTAAAACGACGAAAATTGTAATCCCAACTAAATCGTTAAGTTTAAAGCGCGGCTTAGGCGGGATCAGAATCGTGGGTAGCGAGTAGAAGGGGAGGAATTACAACCAGGGAGCGGAGGCTTAGCCGGGCGGGAAATTTCTAAGTCTCCGTACGTGCCCGGGGTAGCAAGATCGGACTATTGGCCCACGGTGAAGGGAAGCACCTTTGGGAAGAAAAACGTGTGGTTTTGCTAGTTATTGTTGCATTAGCGTTTTGTATTTTTATTTGTTGATGGTTTTAGCATATTTTCATTTTCTTCTCAGAATTATATTCTAACTATAATTCCCAGATATTTAAATAAATACGATCAAATAACCTTAGAATACTATGTCACAAAAAAAATTTACAAAATTTTTGTAATACTTTTTTATCTTTCCTTTTCTCAGGTAAACATTGTATCTTTTCGAACCCTTTTTTATTTTTCCTTTTTCCTGGATATTTTTAAATCCTTATTTTTATTTTCTAAAACATTAATTTCTTAATATATTATTATTTTTTTAATTAATGCAACATTATGAACCGTTCTTATATTTTTAATAAAGACCGTTACTAAGAACCCGTTGACAAACTGACAGCGTTTTGTCACAATTTTATACAGTCAAATGGATATCTCAAAGCTCTTGATGGAATAACAGACAATTTTGGGAGAACCTTTCGACTCATGTCACAAAATAATTATGAAACTGCCCCCATGACTTTCAGTACTTTTCCTATCAACCTTTCACTTCTTGCATGCTTCATACAGTATTTGTTAAAATCATTAATTTAAAAATGTTTGTACTTGTGTGTATATATTTTTATAATTTCTCTTTTATTGTAATGTATCTTAATTTCTGCAATATATTAGTGTACAACTGTTTTTGCAGGTGTGCTGCCAAGGTGTTTTCAATTTTGCAGCGCAAACGTCAAAAGAATACTGTTCAACACATTCTGCACATCTCTGCATACGCCAGAATTGTGGGTGCTTTATACTGTATCCCAATGGCAAAATATAAAAGTCACCTACAATAATGCATATCGTCAACTATTCCGTCTACCAATATACTGCAGCGCTACAGAAATGCCCCTTGAAGGACAAGTGCATTCATTCGTGGGAAGCTAATGGTGCAGAGTACACAAATCCAAGAATACCACCATTACTGCCATGGCTGCATGGGTGGAGTCTCCCTTGATGGCTCTATGGAGACGGAATACCGTCAAATATTCACCATAAACTTGTTCATTTTTTTCTCTCCTAGCGAATGAACCTATTTTGCACGTAATATTTTTAATTAATCTAAGTAATCTCTTTCTTCATTATTTTTTTTCCTCTTATTTTACGTAACTATTGTTATTTATTTTATTATCTTATTATAATCATTTAAGTAACGTATTGCATTGCACTACCCCTGTATACGTTCTGGAATAAAGAACTATTATTATTATTTTTATTATTATTATTGTAGAGACTATGAAAAATAAATAAAGTGACATGATGAGCTGAAAACAAGCATTTATATGGAAAGTCCCAACATAAAATATACTAAATGTTCATTACACCAGATCTCAGCAATACAGATCACCAACTTGTAGATGAATTTTCTGTAATGAGAAATTAAATATTTTGTGTGTTAATTACTGTAAATTGTAATTCTGTTTCGTTGCCGATAAATTGAAGTTTATTAAAAAAACAGTAAGAATAAAATACATTTTAGTCTTGTAGTTAAAAATATTTTATTCTTACTAGATTAGATTAATTGTAAGTTATGATTTAAAGAAAACATTAATATTTTTGTATTATTTAAAATAAAAATCAAAAGAAATACAATTAACGTTATAGTGGAAATGCATTCATTTACATTGTAAATAAATCATCAACGCCTTTTCTGCATGGCATATAGCGTACACTGTTCATAATTGGATCACTGAAAAATATGATGCATTCCCATTTTCTTAAGATTTCATCCCATGAAGCTTACATGATGACCTAATACCGTCGATTGCGAGTTTTCTCGTAAAACAAGTTGTTTTATAAAGCACAAGGGATGATAACACAATGTAAAGTCACCCTCACTTGCCGACTTGTTCCCGGCGCGGCAGTCCGGCCCAACTCCATGAATAATAATGAACCAACCCCTAAGACGTCTTGTTCCAGGAGGCTTACATGCCGCTCCACTACTTGTTGTTTGGTAATATGTACCTTAAAAACCTGCAGCGGGACTATAGTTGAATGTAAAGCGTGCATTTTGTAAGCGAGCCTGAACAATCTGAACTTCAAAGCTGAAAGGCCGCTTCTTGAATGGAACCGTCGTCCTATTTAGTTAAAACATTTAATTTGTTTATTTTTACAAGCTTTTCTTGAAATAAATATGCAACATCAATGCTGTTTGCTGACTAGTGTGGTGTACAACAAGGTTGTATATTATGGCCTCTTTTGTTTTAGCTTTACTGTAAAAGTCAAATTTTGTGATGACTTTTATAGGAAACTGGGAGAACCCCATTTAATATCGATATTTAACTAGATAAAGGGAAACTCGCCAAACGTGCGTCCAGCATTTGCACACAGTTAACATTTTCCACATGAGAATAGTTCATTTTTGACTCGTCGTTGTATCCAATAGCTCGGCTGTGGAATGTCTTGCCGGTATCCGTGTTTATCATGGTTCACACCTTCTTTTCTCCTAAAAAAACTCTCCACAAGAATTTAAAAAGATGACAGATCCTGAGGGAAATGATTTCCTCCAGGGCTTCCTATGTGAAGTTAACGGTCAGCACCCAAAAATACGCACTTTGCAGGTTGCTAACTCAAGAAGTACTACGAATGATCTATAAATTATTTCTATACAGTGATTAGTAAAATGTTTAAGTTTTCAAAATAAAATAATCTTGAAACCGTAATCATTTAAAATTTATATGAAATATGTACAGGAATTTTATGTTAAACTTTCAAAATCACTGGTTTTCAAACTGCACCCATTTCCAGCATGTTAGGTCGTATTTCATAGAATTTAAGGATTACTGTTTGATTTTTATTGTCCTTAGAAAACATACACATTTTCTAAATAACCCGTATAAAATTACTAGGTAAATAAATTGTGTTATTGCTAGAGTTAACAACCTGCAATGTGATGTTTAAAGTCAATTTTGAGTGCTTAAAAGGTCAATAATACTCCTTAAATAAAATACGAAATTGTACTGTACGTAAGTCAAAGCAAGTGGTTTAAAACGTACTATAGAACAGGGTTGTATATTGTTGTCTCTGTTATTCTAACTTATTTCCAAAGATATATTTATCGATCTATATAGTCAAATGGGGAAACTGACAAAATACTTGTTTATGTTAATAACGTTTTATGTGCAGATAAGGTAAAAAAATCTAGAAACAACAGCAAAATACGAGTATTAATTGTTTTAGGTTTTGCAAGTTTTTCAGTTTATTTTTATTATGACAGCTGTTTCGGCGTTCAAGGCCATTTTAAAACAGTGGTCAGACAACGTCGAGATGACTTAATTATATGATTCTATTTTACCGTATCCATTTTAAATTTTCATAACGTCTAAAATGATTTATTACCGGTGAAACCGATTGAGAACCGCTTCGAAAGAGTATAATCGCTTCTCAATTCTGTGTGGCACTTACAATTGGAATCTGTTTTCCCGAATTAAACGTAATGTTTTCTTAATTGATTTATAATGATGTGAAAGCTATTGACTTGTGTTATATTGTTTATGTCTTGTGAGCATACTGAGTAGTGGGGAATAAATAATTTTCCATACCTTATAAATTAATGTTATATTGGGATCATACGCTCGTTTTTTTAATTATAGATTTTCAATTGTTCAAGTTTAATACCCTTTATTTCTATATGTAAGGGTTTAGGCTCATTGTTGTCAAGCGGGACGTGATTATTCACCGAGAAATGTTATGCAAATTTGAAAAAGTGCTTTCGTTATTATAACATCATATATGTTTTTGAATCTAGTTGAGAAAGCTCTTCCCGTCTGCCCTATATAGGTAGCGTTAATCTGCGTGGTAATATTTGAATTCATATATTGAACGCCTAAACAGTTGCCACCATAATAAAAAAAAATAAACTACTAGCAGAACTTAATAATAACAAAAATTAATGAATTAAAAATGATTTCGTGTTCACCACTTTATTAATACAAACATATCAACATGTTTCGAAAGCGATGCTCATTAGAAATATATAGAAAACTAAAAAATATAAATATATTTATATATATATATATTATACATTATCGTGTTCTATGTTTATCATTCGTCTATACTTGACATTATTATTTTTTAATAATCTATATATTCCTGATGAGAAACAATTGCTTTCGAAACATGTTGATATGTATATTTTGATAAAGTGATGAATAGAAAGAAAATTTTAATTCATTTATTAATAATAACGCCACGAGTGAATACCAATCTTTTGAAAAAATTATTAGTGAATTTGATTTAAATTAATATAATAAAATACAAAATAAATAAAAAAAAAACTAGTGAAATAGATCGATGAAACAAGTTACAAATAAAACGGATTTATAAAGAAGGTGTCTAAAACAACACCATCGTCAAAAAAATCCCTGACGCATAGCACATTTCGTATTCACCAACGAACCAAACTCAACATAAATACTCGAGATCCTGGGACAAAATTGGTTCATCTCAAGAAGAAAGGTTTTGAAACTAGATGTCTAGTAGTCGCCGAAATAGCTGGAAGTGCCTTCATTATGACGAAGAAACTTTTTAGCGTCCGTGATAAAAATAATTTCCGGACTATGTTGATCCGTTTCTATTTGAAACGTAAACACTAGACCAAGATTTGACTGTGGACTTAGAGAAATGTGGATCTATGGAGCATCATCAAAACAGACAGATTTCGGAAATACCTTTTCGTCATCAGGGCTATATTAACACTAACGTAAGATGATGATACCAACCCGGAAACTGGCAAAGGAAGGATGAAAGTAGACTAAATGACCGTGAAAAGTGTTGATATAACCAAAGAATGCAAGATTAGACATGTATAGCGGATGAACGAAGAAAGGAGTGTAAGGAGAATATCTGACGAGAATGTGAATGGTAAAAGAAGCCGGAGACGCCCGAGGAAGATATGGCAAGATCAAGTAAACCAAATACTTGAGTCCGGCGAAGTCAAGAGACAGAATAACAGGAGAGTATGTATTGTGAATAAAGCAAGAAGTGTGGGCAAAGACCGAGTTGTTTGGCGATCCGTCCTCTCTACCTACCCCCGGGGAAAAACGACTTGATGATTAGTTAGTTAACATAAGATACAAAATGGGAGGTGAACATAGGAGAAGGGTGTAATTAAAGGATTAACGGGAATAATAGAGTAGTTTATTACAAATATGTCTAGAATAGAACTACAAGAAAAATTTACTTGGTTATACAAAACACCAGGATTATTATTTAGGTTTTTTATAATCTCTAGTATTTCTAAACAGCTCCGTTATTCGCGTAAACCTCTTAATTGCACCCACACCCCTTGGCTTACTTCCGTTTGCATCATCTGTTAGTTTTAATATTATCTTGGTGGAAGGGTGATTCCGAAACCGGTCGATCGATATGTTAAAATTAAGTGGCTTAAAACAAATTGACATGTTTATAATTATTTTTATTATGGCATGCCACAATTCAAAAACTTTCTACGAATTCATAATAAATTTGTACTGGGAATTCCGCACAAGAGTCCTTACTGCCCGAAGGGATCACGGCATTTATTGAAGCATGTTGTGAGACTGGGAGAAGTGAGGAGGGCAAGAATATGTCAAAGAGGAAAGTTGGGAAATACCTGGCTATTTAAATCTCGTCACCAAACGGAGCTGAAACCAATTCAGGCAACGTTTCGATTCCGAATGGTGGTCTTTCACCGGGGTTATTTTGAGTGCATCTACCACTCCGGAAATAGCAAATGATTAATTTAATTCAATCATATAATATTTTGTATTAATCCAAATAATAATATTTACAATAATTAAAGAAAAGAAGACAAACATTCACTGGTTACAAATAACTGACAATATTTGAAAATCTCCTACTACAATCACGGTAAGCGGAAGATGTTGCCTGTTTCTTCATGGAGGATTAGCCAGTTGATGGATTGAACTCATGACGCCTGGGTGCTATGAACGGTCAATCAGCCATTGACCGTTCAATATAAAAATAGTTTTATTATAATTTCTTCAAAATATTGGTATTAATTTTGTGGCGTCATTATTAATAAATTAATTAAATCTTACTTTGTAATCATCACTTTATTAATATATACACATCAACATGTTTCGAAAGCAAAGCTTTCCTCACCGGGTTATCATTTAGTATCCTGTATGTACTGATGAGGAAAGCTTCGCTTTCGAAACATGTTGATATGTATATATTTATAAAGTGGTGATTACAAAACAATTTTTAAATCAATATATTCATACACTGGGTTTTAAACCCGCGATCCCTGGATTCAGAGCCGAAAAGCTTATCGCCATGCAAATGAGTTAATCAACTGCCCAAATAGCTTCGACATACTTGGTTTTCATTTTGTTTTTTAAATGTGTTCATTACCACAGGATTTTGACATTTTTAGAAGATCATGTAAGAATATAAATATATACTCGTATTATAGAATAGTTTCCTAGTCCTCTTCAATAGGATATCCTGTGCTGAGGCGAACTAAGTTTTCTAAAGTAGATTTTAACGTGGAGAGTTAGTATTTATAAATTCAAAATAATGATAATATTATTTTGCAATACGATAAACATGGTGTTTTTAAAGAGAAAAATATTTATTAGTTTTTTTTTTTTTTAATTTGCATTGGGCTTAGCATTTGTCAAAATAAAATCAGAAATATTACACATTTCTGACCGTTCTACGCATGTTTTACAAAAACATTTAAAAAGTTGAAAATCCTTAAAAAATGTTGTGAAGGTTTTTTCTTTAACATGTCGATAAGATAAATTAAAAAAAAGAACAGTGTGTAGTTAAAATTTTTCATAAACACTACATAACTATAATGTTTAAAAAAAAAATTCTGCGGATTATAAATCTTTGGTCGAGTTTATTTACAAAACGTAACGAGAAAGGATGAAAAATATTTTTCTATACTTTAAAAATCATATTCATGTTTTAAATATTTTGTAAAACATACAATTTTCCTTTTAAAATTATTGTAAATCAAATTTAATAATGTTATTATTAACTTCTGCAAGTATTTTTAGTTGTTATTATTGTGACAGCTGTTTCGGCGTTTAAGGCCATTTTCAAACTTTTGAAAACAGACTTTTGAACAGTTTGAAAATGGCCTTAAACGCCGAAACGCTGTCTCAACTAAAAATACTGCAGATATGATATTTGATAACATTTAAAAGAAATTAAATGTAGTTCTACGAATTAAACACAAAAACAATTAATAAAACATACAATAGGACGGTCAGAAAAAGTAATATTTTTTTATTAGATTTTGATAAATGCTAAGCCTATGTAAAATTATAAAATATTTAATAAATATTTTTCTATTTAAAAACTTTATGTTTATCGTATTGCGTAATAACACTATCAATATTTCGAAATAATAAATAATTCCGTTCCGACGTCCCATTACAAATTCTACGTTTGGGCAACTTCTATGTTCCTAAAATACTAGTTGGTTCTTTACCTACGAAGCCAAGTTTTTCTAAACTTAATGTTCAATTTTGAATTATTAATTATTTTTAAATCTCAATAAAAATAATAAATAATGCAAAATTTAATATATTCTTTAGACTTTTATAAAAAGTCAATAGATGTTTCATGCAAATAAAAAAAATCGAATATTAATCCGAGACAGTGTCTAGTTTGCAATTGTGTTCCTTAGGAACTTTGTAATCATTATAAAGATAGCTGCAAATAATATGGGATAAAAAATGGAGAATAGTGTTGAAAAATTTTGAATTTGAGACATGATATCGATGAAAATGACATAAATTGAACTGGTCTCATTAGCTAATTTTGTTAAGCGGTTGCCCCGGATAGACAGAGGTCCTGGGTTCGAGTCCCAGATGCCACTGAAATCTTTTTATTTTCTGTCGTTTTTTTCCTTTTTCATGTTTCATTTATGATATGTTAATATTATTTTCTGCAATAATTAAACTTAATGTAATTATTAAATGATTTAAATTGTTTGATACTAG
The DNA here is from genome assembly GCA_022606495.2 of Halesus radiatus. Lineage (NCBI taxonomy): Eukaryota > Metazoa > Arthropoda > Insecta > Trichoptera > Limnephilidae > Halesus > Halesus radiatus. The sequence goes on along the minus strand of JAHDVE020008824.1, from coordinate 3,133 downwards.
GTACAAGTTTGTTGTATAAATTTACAGCTAAAAATTAAGCTTCTTTGTCCAAAGGCAGTTGTTTTACACAATGTACATTTATCTTGTCTATTTGTTTTGCTCTGGTATTATGATTATATTAAGATAATGAATAAGAATAGTTCTAAAATAATCTCTTGTAAAACGATGTTACTCTGTAAAACCTAATATTACGAATTGATAACCATCGGAGTGCAACATCGTTGTATGTCTTATTAGAAGAAACAAAATAAATAATAAATAACAACCGGAAATCCTACAATTACCCCTACCCATTTGCTTACCCCCCACTCCAACACCTAAAATTTATATGTCTTGTCAATATTTTATATCATAAGTTAGTTTTAATATTCTCCTGATGAAGGAAGGGTGCTTCCGAAACCGGTAGAGTTTTGATAAAATAAAAGTGGTCTACAACAAATTTATGTGTTTTTTTATTGTAAATTATGGCGAGCCACAAAGTTAATGCTTTTTACAAATATGTAAATAACAAGTTATAAAGAATACTAATTTTGAAATTACTATAACTTGGTCACATAGTGTGCAATACAGCCACAATAAATAATACGGCTATCTTATATCTGAGAGGTGTTTTCTACTGCATCAAGAATAAAATATTTATGAAACTTATTCTGTTGCCTATTCCAGGGCTAAAAGAGGCTGAAGCAACATAACAGCCCCTATTATATAGAATGTAGCATTTACAGGGTATACGTAAAACATAACCATCCCCTCCGTCCACCCCCACTCCCAGCGGCAAATGTTGCAAGGAAATTTATGCAAATGGTACGGAAATGTGGTCCTCTTTGTTTCGCATTTAAATTTCAGAAATCTTAATAGATTTTATGACGAAATTTCACGAAGAAAGGTGTGTTTTCTTTGATGAGTTTGTGAGACAGATGGATACTCTTCAATGTGGTTTTATTTTTACTGGTGATTGGCAAAACGAAAAATATACTTAAGAATGAAAAATTATCCATGGAGATGAAAAACAATAACATTTAAAAACACCCAATCAAGCATCATCACAGAGTTGTGTAAAGGAAACGCCTTATATTAAATAGAGAAAGAATTTTTAATTAACTAACTAACCAACATGCCGTTTCGCCACCGGGATAGGCAGAGAGGACGAACCGCAAAAAAACTCAATTTTGGCATTCAATTCTTGTTTCATTCACATTCATACATTCTTCTTTGTAATTCGGACTTCTGACATGGCCCGAATTAACAATTTAGTTCATTTTATCGTGCCATGTCTTCCTCGAGCATCCACGGCTTCTTCTTTCGTTCACATTCGCGTCATATATTCTCCTTTCACTCGTTAATTTGTTTTACATACACAAATCATCTAAGCATTTTTTGTTTATATTTCTAATTTGTCTAGTCTTACAGTATTGTATTCTATGTTTGTCATTTGTCTATATTTGACAATATTATTTTTTAGTAATCTATATATTCCTGATGAGGAAAGCATCCCTTTCTAAATATGTTGGTACGCATATATTAATAAAATGGTGATTACAAATTTATTTTTATTTAATTTATTAATAATGACGCCACAAAGTGAATACCAAACATTATTTAGTATATAAATATCAACATGTTAGATTTTTTTATTGAAAAGTATTGTATTATTAATCCAACATATTCACTTGAAGGTTTTTTTAAAAGATCTTTCAGAATATTTGTTAGATAAGAAATAATTTTTCTTTTAAAACCCATTCTATTTTGATTCAAAAAAGATGTATTTTTTACTAAAATCGCCTTAACGCAAAATAATTACGAAAATTCCCCGTTAAAAAAATTCCAGAAAATTACTTAGCAATAAACGTCCAAGTTACTTCAAGGAAATGTGCGAACTAAAGTATAAGTCGATAAGCGAAGCTTATGAACTAGATTAATTTCTTTCTTAAAATACGTCTAATTGGAAAATAAAGCCGGTAATTATCTAGAGTATTCTTTTTAGATTAGAAGCATTAGCATGGTATGAAGATTAGTAGAGTTTGTATAATGAAAAAATACCGCTTTATTAATTATTATAATCTTGTAAAAATATTATCGCATTTTATAGTAAATGAATTCAAAAAGCTGAGAAGATGATCGTTCCCAGTTCAGACAGTATTCGAACCCCTAATGTAAATAATTATCTCTGTAATTCAGCAGATGTACATTATAAAAAAAATTAAACCGTAGGCATGTTAACAAATTTTTTTTGTAATGTTTTTCTACGCAATATAAGGTTTTCCAATCTGATTTTGACTTAAATTACCATACACTGTATATATATAATGTCGCGATTTAAAAAAAAAATGATATTTGAAAGCTCTTTTACTGAGTTTGATTTTATTGTCCAAGCTTATGAAAATATTTAAACACAGATGCGTTCAACTCACAGCATTTTAAATTTTAATACTCGTTATAAAATATCATATAGGGACAAATAGTAATAATAAAGTGAAGTAGGTAAATAAAACATATTTTAGTGGATTGTCTGCTATAATACGGCTCAAGCTAGTGTGAACACAATTTTTTTTTATTTTTTAACGATTCTGAACCAACGGGTCTTAAGCTCTTACGCGTATAATAAAAAAAATCATTAAATATAGGATTGCAGTGTATGGAATGGTACAATACTTTTCCATTAATAATTGCCAAATTCAATGCATTGCTAACAAAAATATTCCAACTGTGTATATCTGCAAACTTTCCTCGCATTTCGCATATATCAGAGATAGGACAAAATCATTAAGAGATGAGATGAGATTCCTCAGTGATAATGGTTCCCCTCTTCGCGATATTTCCGTCCATGATAATATAATATTCATCTAATTCTTTTAGGGTTTATATGGGACACGGTTCAGGGTCTAACCTCCAAGCAGGTACTAATCTGATTTCACAAATGGGTCAAAGGTGGAGGTCCATCTGCAGGAATCTGAGAGGAAACTTAGTATAATGCACTGTTTCAAGCTAAAATGAAAGTCATCTTAGCCTGGACACACGCAAATGTATCTATCGGATACAGGAATAAGAACATAAGCATGTTATGATAGCCAGGTAGCCCAAGTGGTGCTGGAAAGTAACCCATGCAATTCCAGACTAGTGATGGAATGGAGGA
>JAHDVE020008823.1:0-106219 GCA_022606495.2 Halesus radiatus | reverse complement strand
CAATATATTATTATGATGCATTATTAATACTTACCCAATTTTATTTTGCACCATTCGGTTATTAAAAGGTAAAAAGTAATTACAAAAATTAAATGGTTATATTTGTGCGAACATATGTGGTTATAATTTGGTTAGATCACAAAGAAATTAGTCAAGTAATTTAAATTATAAAGAATATTTACAAAAAAATAACATACCGATAGCCAAAGAGCGCGTGGAATCTAACAATTGGTTCCAGTATTTTTATGCAGTCCTCAGGTGGAAGGTCCTGTATTACCATGTCTTGTTGAATGGATCTTAGTCTATCCACTATAAAGTCATATCTGCATAATGTTCTAAATCTAGTGTCATTTACTACACTGAAAACATGCAACAAAACAATTAAAAATAGAATTTATTCAATTATTATATGAAATGAAGTTCGAGGGAGAGAAAACCTAGACGGCCGGAATTTCAGTTGTTTTGATATTTACGTTCATCAAGTTGCCACCTGGTACAGGATTACTACCATTACTACCAAAAACACCAGCACAGTATTGGACTTAAAGTTAGCAACAAGTTGAAACATCATTTAAATCATATTACATGAAACTTTGAATTGATACCGATAGTATATAAAACAATTGGACGATCCTTATAGTAAAAGAAAGCACGTAGCTTACTTCGCAAGAGTCGGCGAAAATAATATATATATCACTTCAATAATAATGAGCTAGGTTAAATCTTACTGCGTGAAGAGGTACTTAATAGTTTGGAGGAGAACTTCCGTGGGTCGCAACTGGTTGGGACAGGCCAGGTTAATACCAGCTGCAGAGCGGCAAAAACACTTGACTATTCTATAAGGATCAGCCGTAGGATGTTTGTTTTTTTCGGTCCCGGCTAGTATTTCTAGTGGATGTAATAATCTCTCTCTTTCCCGCCTAAAAAAACGTGTATTTCATTGGATTGATTGAATATAATAAACAATAAAGCATTATATTTATTGACTGTAAATAAGAACTAACATTTCTATTTCAAGCACTGGACACATATTGAGACATTCTCCCTTCGTACCCATTTAAATTTATATATTAGGATGGTTACTTGTATATTATAATAAAATAAAATAGTACGAATGAATGTAAAATAATAAAGATTACTTAAATATAATATCAATAAGCATATTTTGATAAAATATTATGGTTATAATGAAATAATTTTTATATTATTTGACATCACAAGCTGTCAATATCTTGAAGAATTGCCAGATCTAAAAAAAAAAACACCAATAAAAAAGTACCAAACAGGTAGAGGTAGAGCCTGACATAATATTCTTGACAAATAATAAATTCTGAACTAAGCATGTCATTTCTATGGCAACCCCAAAGTCTTTGACATTTCCTTGTTGTTTTTCAAAAACTATCATACCCGATCATTGTTGTTTACTTTAGTTATTTATTAATATTTACAAATTATTTCAAATGAATAGACAAATGAACATTGGAACTAGGGAAGTTATTTACTGTGTATTCTGGCACTGTTTAGTTGAATTTCAAGCTACGAAACTCCTGTCTAACTTTGAGGACGTTTTCAAATGCACTACTGAAATGACTGGGGAGGTATTATGGTCTGTTGACAAATTTTATCAATTTATTTAAACAATATTTTTGTGGATTTATGCTGATTTTTAAACAATTACAGCAATGTGCATTCAGATTTGAGGTTATGCTTCACGTTTGAAGTTGACAGTTTATTGTAAACAAAAACGTCCAGAAGAAAAACGACACAAATCAATTTTTTGTTTGTTTTGATTTAAATATAATTTAAGTTGCGAATTTCTTTTTTTGAGATGGAATCGAAAAATGGAAGTGGGTAACATGAAATATCGGGAAACTGGAAACGAGAAGCAATAAGAAGCGAGAAGCGACGAGAAGAAAAACCAAAACATAAATGCGGGAAGTTAGAAACTGAAACAAAAAGAAGCGGGAAACAAGAAGAAGCAGGAAGCAAAAAATTAAAACCAACGCTCAATCCATTCCTTTAGTCCTATCTATCCTACATTTCCATATTGGCTTTGGGTTGCCATGTATACCGCCTAATTAAATTATGTCCTCCATCTCATCTTTAGAGCATGTGCTCCAAATTCTAGCGTAATCAGTGCCCTCTGGACCCTGGTGTTCTGGTGGGACTCCATACTTAGCACTCTTACTTTAAGCTGGTTACATACAGCATAAGATAATATCATAATATATATGTGGGGGGTTACGCTCGCCATACAATTGTCACAGATATATGATAGTACCCGTATATGACGACTGTATGGGATTGTATGGTGAGCAATATCGAGAGATGTGCCACGCTCACATATTGTATTAACTGTGTGTAACATGCTGTTGTGTAATGAAGGGAAGGGGATGGGGAAGGTTAGGTTGGAAGAAAGCCCCTAAGTTGGAAAGCCAGTGTGGTGTAAACTGGGAGTGTCAGGAGAGGGGAAACGGGGAAGAGGAAGGTTGGGTTACAGGGGAAGTTATGGAAGACAATTACAATCTGCAGGACTTACCCTGGAGGTGGTTTCCTCGATGTTGAAGTCTGCTCCGGACATTAGCCTAGCTCAGATCGGCAGGGGACATCAACTTCTTATCATACAGGATCGCGAATCGATCGCAATCTTATAATTGGGTTGAGGGCGTTTCTATTTCTACGTTAAATTAGTACAGGGAAGTGTTTTCAAACTCGGTGTTTATTGCAACTCAGACAAACATGATGGGTTAAGAATAATCGTGAAGACAGTAAAAAAAGGTCTTAATCTAGGTAGGATTCTATTGTAATCTCTCTCTCTTTCTGATTGGTATCTCTAACCGAGTTATGCAGATGAAACAGGGGATTAAATCAACACATTATGGGCAGATGGGAATTCAGCTTACATGTGTTCAGGTCGAATGGCGGGGTGGCTGGCTATGACGCCAAGGCCGGACATCGTCACACTGGGTTTAATGACACTACTTGAGTGCTTAGACAGCAAGTCTAGCTGCGGGTGTCAGCCCGCCTGCATTGTACTTGCTCGTAAATAAATAATAACAAAAATGGCCGCCTCTTTTTCAGAGACGCAGTTCAGAGAGGCAGTTATCTCTTCAGGTTCCAGACGGGAAGTGTGAAGCGTAGCGAGGAGCGGTCCCACACCGCCGTGGGCGCTCGTGTCGCATGCTCCTGTTTTGTTAATTTATGATCTGATTGGTTTAATTGGGCGCTCGAATCGCCTGATTGGTTAATTTATGGAGGGAAATGATGTGGTTGCTTGCCAGGCTTATTTGCCAAGACGAGTAGCTAGAACTCATCTCAGGGTCAACCTTTCGTTACATAACAATGCATTAATCTCTTATTTACACTTTCTCTTTGAATTTTTTTTTAAATTACTACAATTTACGTATTTATTTAATATTTTCCTCATTTCATCTTTCTGTTCACATTTATGAACACCGTTTGTATAAAGTAAAAATACATAGATAGAGAAATATTTTTGAGTAAGATTCTTGAGAAATATTTATTGTTTTTATTTTATATTTATTTTATATACATATACATATTGTAACCTTACCTGTAAAATTTGAGTTTTGAATAACAAACTCCCGTTAGATAAACTACAGAAAAGTAGTTTGTCTGGACTTTTTTGCATTGTATTTTTTCTTTTGTAAAATGTAAATAATAATAAAATACATCTTCAATAACTGTAAATTCACCTCGTGCCATCATTTTAAATTAAATAATTCAAAATATTTACTTGAACCATTTTGCCCCCGAGCCATATTAGTGTTGCCATTTGAAACAGCCTGGAATAATATTCTAGACAAATAATAAATTCTGAAGTAAGCATGTCATTTCTATGACAATCCCAAGGTTTTTGAAATTTCATTGATGTTTTTCAAAAACTACCATAACCTCAATGACATTATAATTCATCTAAGCATAATCTTCCATTACTGTTAGCTTTATTCATTTATCAATAGTTAAAAATCATTTAAAATGAATAGACCAATAAACAGTGGAACGAGCGAGGTTATTTATTGTGTATTCCGGCGCTGTTTAGCTGAATTTATTTGAAACTTTTATTTAAGACGTTTACAAACGCACTGCTGAAATGTATAATGGTCTGTTGACGAATTTCGTACGAATTTAAATAATATTTTTATGGATTTATGCTGATTTTTAAACAATTACAATTTACATTTAGATTTGAGGTTAGGCTTCATTTGACAGTTTATTGTAAACAAAAACGCCCAGAAGAATAACGACTCAAGCAAAATTTTGTTGTTGTTTTTTAAATATAATTTAGATCGTTATTTTTTTTTTTGAGCTGGAAACGGGAAAACGGAAACGGGAAGCATGGAATATCGGAAAGCTGAAAATGAGAAGCAAGAAGAAAAAACGAAAAGCGGCGAGAAGAAAAAACCAAAACATAGGGAGCGGAAAACTATAAACTGTAACAAGAAGAAGCGGGAAACGAAAACACTTTCTCTTAGTAACTAAATGTTTTTTTTTTATTAAGAATATTTTTTAATTACTGCAAATTATCAGAATTTTCATCAGTATCCCATGGCGGGACTCTCTCCCTTAGTGCACCGTTACTTAGTCTCTCACTCTACTTTCTCTCAGTAACTTAATGTTTTTTTTATTATAAATATTTTAGAATAAATTAGCATAAATGCCGGAAGCTAGAAACTGGAACAAGAAGAAGCGGGAAATAAAAACAAGCAGGAAGCTAGAAATTAAAACCAACGCTCAATCCATTCCTTTATTCATTTCCTATCTATCCTATATTCCTATATTGGCTCAAGGTTTCCATGTATACTGCCTAATTAAATTCTATCATTGTAACCTACGGCGGGCCGATTTCAAATGTGGCTATGTTATCTGGTCGTGGAGAGCAATAGACACGAAAGAAAACATAAACACAACTTTACAGTTAAATTGATTCTCCCAGCGCAGTATTTCATTATACTGGGCTGGGCAAGTTGTAATTAGACATAAAATAATGTTGAATTGTAAACTTAATAAACAATCACAAAAAAATATTATTTAAAAACATTAAGCCACCTCCCCATTACGGAATTATCCAAATAGTTTATTATGCCGCTCTGAGAAGATTTAGAAGTTCAATTTTAACGAAATTACAAGACACAGTTTGTAAATAATAATAATTTTTTTTCCGTTTGTGCTTACAAATTTAAACAATGAGGGGTCAGGACACGATACTGCCGTCCTGCCTGGGTTCGGCGAATTTCTTAAAAATCTGTGATTTTCAATTTTCACATTCCTGATAGTATCTATCAGGAATGGAGAATGAGACTGCAGTAAAATTTGTTATTGAATGTTAAAAAATTAAAGAACATGAAATAAAATGCAAACATCAATAGATAATAATGCAAGAATGAAAGGAAGTTCGCAACACGGTATTACCTGGGTGGTCCCAATCCTGAGGAATGTGACTAGTGGCGGAGAGTGGAATAGACGATCGAACAATTAGTTTAAAAAGTCTGGTACAATCCTCCTTCTCGTCTTTGTGCATGTGCTTCAATTCTAGCTAAATCAGTACTCCCTGAAACCTCGGACCCTGAACTCCTGTTTAGTATTTTACGTACAATTTCTCTTAGTAACAGAATATTTTTTTAATTATAAATATTTTCAAATTCCTACAAATTATCAGAATTTTTATCAGTTCCCCCTGGTGGGACTCTCGTACTCAGTGTACAGTTACTTAGTCTCTCACTTACACTTTCTCTTAGTAACTAAATGTTTTTTTTTATTATAAATATTTTGAAATTCCTACAAATTATCAGAATTTTTATCAGTTACCCCTGGTGGGAATCTCTTAGTGCACAGTTACGTAGTCTCTTAACACTTTCTCTTAGTAACAAAATATTTTTTTTTATAATAAATATTTTGAAATTAGCAGAATTTTAATCATGTGTCTTTCAATTTCAGGGAAATCTTAATCTAAATCTTAATAGCTGCCAATAATATAGGATTAAAAAATAGACAAAGTCTTGAATTAGAAATATGATATCGATGAAGATGACGTAAATTGAACTGGCCTCATTAGCTAAGTTGGTAAAGCGGTTGTCCCGGAAAAACAGAGGTCGTGGGTTCGAGTCCCAGATGCGACTGATATCTTTTTATTTTCTGTTGTTTTTTTTTTGGTTTCATGTTTCATTTAGGTTATGTTAATATTATCTTCTTCTATGATTAAATATTACAAGGATGTTTTTAAACGTCAATAAAATAATTAAAAATTATTAAGTATACATAGGGGAAAATTAAACACACCATTTAAAAGTATCTTAGTACGATTTATTTATTATTTGGCAGGAATTAAGTATTAAATATTGTCATTGAAAGTACAGTTAACAAATTTCAGATAAATAATATGAACGCGTAAATTCTTCAAGGACCTTTCAGCTTAGACAAAATTATGAAGGTTCTGATCTTGTGTACATATATAATTTGCTTTACTTCACTTGGAGATGTGCGGAACATTTATACAAAAGTTTTTAACGAGTGCTTGAAATTATGTATATTTGCAGCAAAAATTGTAATATTTTAAAACTCTTATTCATTAACATTATTTTATATTTTTGCACTTAAACAGGTAGGTATCGAATATGAGTTCAGAGTCAATCGTTTAATCGCTTTCTCAGAAGATGAATATTATCTAACCAAAATGTTTTGAAAACATTCTAAAAGCGAGTTTTAAAAAAAAAATATTTTTTTACATTTGAATAATGGTTTCATGGGGGTACTTCATTAATATATTAATATCATAGGGTAATACATTTAGCCATAATGTATTATAATCTATTCTGATTGATGTAGTTAGACAAGTGCTTTTACTAGGTCAAGGTCAATTTTTCAATACATTTTTATATTCTCGTAACAGTAAACATGCCTTTAAGGGCGAGAGGGACGTCGGAGAGTTAGTATTTATTAATTTAAAATAATGATAGTATTATTACGCAATACGACAAACATAATGTTTTTAAATAGAAAAATATTTATTAAATATTTTATAAATTTACATAGGCTTAGCATTTATCAAAATATAATCAGTAATATTTCTTTTTCTGACCGTCCCATTGTATGTTTTACAAGATATTTAAAATACGAATATGATTTTTAAAGTGGAGAAAAGTATTTTTAATCCTTTATCGTTGCGTTTTTGTAAATAAACATAACCAAAGATTTGTAATCCGCATTACAAAAAAAAAACATTAAAGTTACCTAGTGTTCATGAAAAAATTAAACTACACACTGTTCTTTTTTTAATTTATCTTATCGACATGTTACAGAAAAAAACTTCACAGCATTTTTTTAGGATATTCAACTTTTTAAATATTTTTGTAAAACATGCGTAGAACGGTCAGAAATGTGTAATATTTCTGATTATATTTTGATAAATGCTAAGCCCATGCAAATTAAAAAAAAAAAACTAAAAAGTATTTTTCTCTTTAAAAACACCATGTTTATCGTATTGCACAATGATATTACGATTATTTTCAATTAATAAATAATAACTCTCCGACGTCCCTCTCCCCCGTTAATGCTACCATAAATATGACGCTGATTATGGGAAGGAGTGATTATTTTATTGCTAAAATGCTGTCCAAATGATTGCTTAATTTTGTTCTTTATCAAACAAATCACGAGGATGCTCATTATAAAATAATATGATACATATTTAAAAAAAAGGATTGTCAAACCTTTCTGATGCTTCGGAGATTCGTGTGTCTCAAGTGTTGTTTTGAAATAGGTTGATTTGAAATAGTTGTTGAAAGCTGTCAGAATTTGGCAAATTGGTACACAATCTGACAGATCGAAATAAGAGCTGATAAAATAAATTTATGTCAAGAAGGAACTGTCATCTTTTAAACAGGCCAACATAAAATGGGAAAATATGTAGGCACCTTACCAATAACTTTTTGATAAAACTTTGTTGGGTTAGGATAGTTTTTAATCAAAATTTGATTATCATTGCTGGTACGTACCATTTACTAATCGTTGCCTGTAAACAGTAGACGTTTAGTTTGAAACATTGACGCTGGTACTCCTTCCACATGGGCGGGCGAATTAGGAATTTCAATGAAAAATATTCTGACTTTAAAAAAAGCCCTAAAGGACAACACACGTTTGCGGTGCCAAATCCCTTGGCCAAACTTTAGTTTACAAATTCGGTAAACGAGTTAAAAAATTGACTTAATATTTCTACTATGAAAACAACGGTGTATATTGTTTTTAATTTTTTTTTTAAATAGATTGAAATTCCTCATTATCGTGCTTGAAGTTTGCATGCAAATATATTATTTATATATACATGTATATAAATACCATTTAGCCGAATCCTGACAGCCTTATCAAAATATTTAGCTGTAATTCTAATTAATAGATTTTACAGAAGCTGCGTTTTAAATACCGACAAAATAAGCACGCAGTACCCACGACTGAATAGAAGTAAAATAAAAATATATATGTGTATTACAAAAAATCACACAAAAATCATTATAGAAACAAACACTTTGCTATTTGCACGACTTACAACCTGTTTTATTTTTCATTCGACCACATTCCAATAATAATTGTAACATTACAACCATATATACCTTCAAAGGTTGCGACTTATAAATTATTATTTTGCTAGATTAACAGGAGGTAATTAGTTTGTAGCGAGTAATCGAAGCCCACGTTACGTACATGATTTTTTCTTATACGTTACTATATCAATATACTAGTTTCAACTTATTTAATATCACATTTTGAACGGCAATATTATGTTAACAAAATAATATGACCTAACATATATACCTAACATAAACCTTAGAATACTTAAACTAATACAACAGCTAGATTAATAGAATTATTTTTATAAACAAATAGTGTAAAGAAACCCCATATTCGATGGATATCATTAATTATTTTTGGAGGATATGGTTTTATTCGAAAACAGTAACTGCGGTTGTCTACTAAAAAATAAGACAATATTATAGAATGCTTAAAGAAATGAAAAAAATTGGTTTACATTTTAAAATACTAATTTATTTAGATTTAGAAATAATGACGTTTTTAAGGCTTTCAAATATTTTGTATTGTGATTGCATTCAGTTAACACAACATTACCGTATGACATTATTAATACGTTGCTGATTTGAGTACTTCTGCAAATACAATTATCTTATTGTTCAGTAAACGTTTGTGTTACGTCTGCAATTATGGGATGCCTTATGCGTTTACGGAATTACGTTGATGTTGTACTTTTTATTTTTTTATTTTTTATTTTTACTATACACGTTTTTTTTATTACAGGGGAATGTATATTGTCCTACACGCTAGAGGTGTGTATACTGGCCTCCCCACCTGTGTTGTGGGGGACATTTTTCAGGGATAAGCACAGTATAAGAGACAACAATTGAAAATTAACTATTACTAAGGTGTTTTAAACAATTTCAAGACAATTAACACAAAATAAAATAATTTTTTACTTTAAAATAAAGAAAAATAAAATAATAACATAAGGTAAAACCTCTGTTATATTTTAGGAGGATTGCAGACAGTTATATAATATGTATTTTGTATTGTGGAAGTCTAGATGTCTTGAATTGTGTAGGAAGGGAGGTGAATGACCGGTATTTACAGTGTTTTTGCCCAAAGGATGTGTTTGTTTTAGGTGTTTGTAGTTGGTGTCCATGTCTTGCGAGTATTTTGTGAGGTGTTAAATGTATTTATGTTATCCTAGAGGAAAATTAGGAAATGTTTTGAATATACTTTTGTATTATCAGCACTGCGAAATATTACGTAATACTAAGTATTACTTTTACTAAAGATTTTCTGAGCTTTAAACAGTGTGTCAATATGTTTTAATGGCACTGCTCATTATGGATTGTGCTAGTTTGAGGTATATATTTTTTATATCATGGATGTTTAAAATATTTCATTATTTATAAGTTTAATTTTCCTATTACCAAATCTATATGTCTATCCCATTTCATATGATGGTCGAAGTATAGACCAAGATATTTAATGGTTTCCATATGTGTTATTGTGGGACATTTGCATAGGGAGTGTGCTGATTAAGAGTTATGTATGTTTAGATGGATGCTATGGGAGAGTTGGCCTCTCGAGTTATTGCTGAATGTTGTGATCTAGTTTTTGCGATATTTAAACTTAACAGGTTTGAATCAAACCGTTTTTGGAAATACTTAGACCAAGTTTTTTTTTGCTTAACTTATTCCAGTCTATTGCCTTAAAGAGCAACGCAGTTTTATCGGCATAACATAAATTTTCCATCTGTTTGGAGGTTACACGGATCGTCGATATACCTCGATATATACACATAAGGAAATTAATTGGACCAAGCACGCTGCCCGTAAGTAACTTGTTCTGTGACACTACATTTGTTTTATTTTATTGAGGTTTGCTGGGCGCAGTTTCCCATATAGCTTTCAATCAATTTAAGTTCTGATTTCAATAGATTTTAGTTTTGTAATATAATCACATCACAATGGGTTTCATTCCCAGCTAACACAAATGGTCTCACGTCAATAATTTGAATGATGACCTCATTATTATAATAGTATATAAGTGGTAGATACATAAATAAATAATATAAAATATATGTTTGGCACTTCACGCGTATCTAGATACTAGATACCTATACATTTTTTCTAGTAGCTTAACAATTATTATATAACAATAGATATTACATTATGTACATGAAATGAGTAACTGCCTTTTATGAAACATAATGGTCTTCATTACAATACTGGACCGCAAAGAAATGTAGAAGTTGTAAAAATAATTTCATAATTTTATGAAATCATTGTATGAAAATCGCTGTTATTTAATGCACTTTTTGATGCAGTGACAGAATTTCTTCAGGTAGGCGGTGGAGACGCAGTGGCCCGTCCCCTGGTAGGCGGACAGACGACTAATGATGCCCTCAGTCATAAATGTTTGACTCTCATTGAAGAATTTTACCGTCGCCTCAAATATCATTTCGGGCTTCGAAGAAAACGTTATCAAAAAATCTGACGAGCTGTTACTTTTGCGAATGTAATCGTATTCGTGGAAGCGTATAATTTTATTGAGTTTCAATTTGGCACATTTCCTACACTTTTTGTTCACATTGCTCAAGACTTCCTCGATTTCTTCCAAGATGAAGTCGAGGGCTCGGTTGGCCACCTCGTGACTGGACGGCAGCACCTTGAGCGGGTTGCAGGTGCACCAGTGCGGGCGGATGGAGCAATCCGCGCAGCTCCTATCTGGGGGAACCTCCTGGAACAGACTTTGGCACATGGGACAAGCTTCACTCGATACCAGCACTTCTTTTCTTCCGGACAAATACAGAATGTCTTGCAGTGTCATGAACACGTCGTACGGCGTCGTTAAACGTTTAGTATTTAATTGTAAATTACTGTACTCGTCTTTGTGCAGTTCTTTGAAATCTTTCGGAATGGATACATACATAGCAGGCAGTCGTTCCTCGTAGTAACCGGATATCAACGTCCGCATTTTGCCATACCTTATTCCGTGGTCACTTATGAACCACACTATAGTTTTATCTAGTATTCCTGTGTTTTTCAAAGACTCGAAGAATTCGGCTGTCTTTTCGTCCATGGAAGATGGGGATCCGATGTCGTTATGACTAAATGTGTTTGCCCAGAAAAATCCGAAAAAGGGATCATTTTTATATTTTTCTACGAAATTTAGAGCGTATTGATAGAGCAGCTCTCCCGAAGTCAACTGTCCGGAACAGTAAACAGAACCCTTAGATTTATGGACATTCTTTTCCACCATCTGATAAACCGGCCGTAAATAATGGTCCGTGGGTTTATTCGTAAAGCCCTTATGATAAGGTTTTTCGAATGTATCGATCCCGACATCATCTTCTGCGTAGGCCGTGATGTAGCCGAGGCGCTCGTATTCCTTCCACATGAAGTCACAGTTGTCCGGCGAGTTAGCTCCGGTCCCGTCGCACAGCTTTCTGGCCCTAGATTGATTTCGGCCCGTCAGAATGGCCATGAGATTAGGATACGTGTTATCGTCTATCTGAAAAGTAAGACGATTTTTTTTAAATATGACTCACGAAAAACATCGCAAAGTAATCATCGCACAATAAAAAAGTTTTGAATAGGATGCTCAATAAATCAGAGTGTTTTTCTTGAGATTAATCCGATTAATCTTCTATTCTTACCTTGTTATAGCCTTGAAAGTCGAGCCAGTCGTGATCTTTCAGAAACTTATAGGTCTTTGGCATAGCTCTAATTAAGTTTATTCTCGAAAGTGTGTCGATGCCAATGATCAACACGTTCCAAGCTCTCTTTGAGCCAAAGGTATCTCTAAAAGTATGGAGTCTTTTCTTCAGTTCATCCGTGGGCTGGACGTTGAGGAAGACGTTTTCATGGGTCTTTTCGTGGGTCCTCCCTTTGTTGGCAGTGACCGTGCACTTGGTCATGATAAACTCCTCAGATTCTGAGAGAGCAACTGAATCGTTTATTTTTTTACACGTGGATTTACTGAAAAGAAGAGAAAAGTTTAAAACAAAGAATTAAAAATCTTTATTAATTATTTATCGAGAAGATTTTTTTTTGACTTATTTATAAATCCGATGGCTTTACAGAATAATTTTTATAAAGCATGGTTTTGTGTTATTTCACTTAAAGCTGTATATGTTTTAACCACATTTAGTTAATAAAATAACATCAACTCAGGTTATTATAAATTAATGTACTAGTGGTTACTACCCTCTTCGCCCGAGTTCCATCACTTATTATTATAAATTAAATTAAAGATTTTTTTTGACTTATTTATAAATCCGACGGCTTTACAGAATAATTTTTATAATGCATGGTTTTGTGTTATTTCACTTAAAGCTGTATATGTTTTGACCACATTTAGTTAATAAAATAACATCAACTCAGGTTATTATAAATTAAATTTAAGATTTTTTTTTGTTTTAAGTCACTTCATTTTATTTATATTTATGCATTATCGACTGTTTCGATTGAACTCAAAATTCATCAGGATCGTACACGTATAAACTAAATTAACATACAGTGATATATCATAATGAAGACAGTGAAAGTAGGGGAAAGAGACAGTATATCAGAGTAGAACAGGACAGAGCATCAGAGAGGGAGCGGTTGAGGGGTAGGTATAGCGGTAGGGGGAGTGGAGGGGAAGTTCCTTAAATCGGACTTTGGGTCAAATATAATTGTTTATTTTAAATTTGGCAACTGTTATTTTCATTTGAAGAATAACTTTATTATTTAGATATATTTTGAAAAAATTAATGCTTGAAATGAAATAAAATTTCCAAATGAATGTTTCTTTGTTTAGATATAGTAATAGTCATCACAAGGCATTGCTTTCGCTCTCAAATTAATTATGGTACCCAAACGACAAGCAAGAATTCACAACTTCATAACTTTATTAAAAAAAAAAATCCCACACACATCAGCTAGTATCCAACAAAACTTGAATTTTCTGAATCGGCGTTTGCCGACCTATATGATTTTTTTAAGCCGTATTATTTTTCTCTGGAGTTCCTTATTATTGCAATCGATTCTAAAATTCATCCACCACATCCTTTATTTTTGGTTTGTTTGTAAAGACTACTTACATCAATTGAGAACTATCATTCTTCCTAATGATATCGAGGTAGCAGCAAGAGACCCGATCGCCCTTTGACCTAGTTTTGTTGACGAGGGTTTCATTTAGATAAAGTACGTTCTGCCCCTGGGGATTCTCCTGCATGAAGGTGTAGGAAGGTCCAGTTGAGCAGGATATGTAATTTTGAGGAATGAAATATGCCATGGCTTCACTGCCCATGGGGTCTATGTCAGGGATTCTGCACGCTGGGCTCCAGACCAAGAAATCTGGAAAACGAAAATACCATTGAAACTTCATATTATCCTTAACCAACCAATAATTCAATCATGCCACGAAGAACGTAACTCTAAAATCTTTATCTGCTGATCCAGTCTTGTACTTCCAATATATGTTTTGTTATAATCGTTGTTAAAGACTGCTAATAGAACTAATACTATAACGTGTAAATTACTGTTAAATTACGCTTAATATAAATATAATTAAATATATTTTCAGAATTCTCATCTAACTAACCATCACACAGTTTCACGGAAGGGTTAGATCACAACACAACTCTGTCTCGGCACACACTCCTTGCTTCATTCACACGCCAAACGTGCACCCAAAATTTGTACACGGTTGACATTTATCACATGAGAACAGGTCGCTTCTACGACTCGTTCATGCGTTCAACAGCTTGGCTGTGGAATGATTTGCCGGACTCTGTGTCTCCCCCCTCCTACAACATAATTTCTTCAAGACCCAGGTTCACCCCTTCCTATCCTCTAAAAGACCCTCCACACAGCATCCCCAAAGATGACATAGGCGTCGAGGGATATTATTTGTGGAGAAACTGTAAAAAAAATTCATACACAGTATCATACATAATCTTCTGTTATTCTTGACGTAATCCGATTCAAGTATTTGGTTCATCCGATCGAAATATATTTTTTTCGGGCGCTTCTATTAACTTCGTCATATGTTCTCCTTACAATTCTTTCTTCGTTTATCCACTCTGCTTGTCCAAACATCTAAGCGTCTGTTTAACCACCACACTTGCATCAGCCTTGCATTCTTTCCAGATCTCCATAACACCGAAACATGCTTTTAACAAAGTATGTGTTGGTGGTGTACAAATATTGGATCATATATTTTTTTTGGAATAACTTATTGAAGGTTGTAAACCTTATTGTAATATATTTTTAATTATTGAAGATAATATTAACAACTCTCAAAATGAAACATGAAACCGAAAAGACAGAAGATCCTCAAGGTCCCGGATAGAGCATGAGGTCCTGGGTTCGAGTCGCAGCTGCTTTCTTTGTCTTTTCGGTTTCGTGGTTCGTTTTGAGAGTTGTCAATATTATTTTCAATGATCAAAACAAAATAATTCTTGGGCATTAACTATGTAACAATTTCTAGAAATTTTGTTTGAAAAGTTTTATTCACTATGTACTTTTGTTACTTGAACAAAAGTACATAGTTGTTGTACATTGTTGTTCTAAGAGGTCGACATACCTACAGATTTAAGTCTATAAAATGAAAATATTCTTAAAACTTCTTCAAAAGATTGGTATTCACTTAGCCGTGCCGTCATTATTCATAAATTCATTAAAAATTACTTTGTATTCACCACTTTATTAATATGCACATATTAACATGTTTCGAAAGCGATGCTTTCTTCATAAGGAATATATTCCAATACATATTCTATAGATTGCCACGGAGATTGAAAAATGACGTTGATGAAAATTTTTGTTTTTCTAGTCCTTAAAAGTTGTGCCCATATTATTAAGTACATTCTTAAGATATGTTTAGCTTGAGAATGTATATATTTGTATAGTACGCCTAAATCGGCTTTTACATAATGGGATAGGTACATATTGTGGCGATTCAGGAATAAATCACCTGCTCAAAGAAAAACATCAAGAATTAGTAATAAAATGTTATATTATAGTTTATTGAAGAGATATTATATTACAGTCATGTCATGTATATACCACATAAAGATTTTATTCAGAAGATTAAAATTACTAATAATGTGGCGTAATCTATTAAAAATTCGTGTTTGTGACCGTAGTCTTGTACATCCACTAACATTTATCTTCGCACAAAAAATCTACGAAAAACATTTGCAATATGTATTACTAGGAAACTTCATGCAACTGTAAAACTATCTACGAAATGTTTTGTTAAGAAATGTATGGGTAAGCCCCACTTGCCCCCGTTCCAGTGGTGTGGAGAAGGATTCCAAGGTTCCAGGGCGGCTGATCCCGGAACGCGCCGCAGGTTAATTTTTTAGAATATTGGAAAAAATTAGATACCTATGAAAACAAGTCCTCTTTGTTTCATATAAAAGAAAAAAATCATCAACAAAAAGGTTAGAACAGGTGTTCTGGAAAGTAGAAGATAACGTGTCGCAGTTAAAATGTTAAGAGGTGCAAAATTGACAGTTAATTAATAAGGAGAAATAGTTTAGAAGAAGGTCTTTAGAATAATAAGAGACAGGGGACTATGTAATGTTTGCTTGACACTCTCGGTGAGACTTTTCCCCGGGCGAAAAAGTCAGAGTGCTGTCTATACCATACGCTCTCGTGTCGAACAGTTGGTGTATGAATTGTTATTGGTTATTTAACGACTGCGTTAATCTATCGTCCACACGAACATTAGGAACAAAAACACCGACACGGGACGATTCACGCTTTTACTGTCGCGTTTACGGTACCTCGGGCAGTTTCGCCGAGAGTGTAGAACAGGCATACAAAGAGAAGAGGCAAATAGTAGGTATGACGAATTGTGTTACTACCTGGATGTGTTGGTGTGATGATCGTGGAGGGCTCTGACTGAGGGTACCACGCGGGCGGCAGCAGGCGGTGCTGCGGGCGGCCCAGCAGGTAGAGGGCGGGCAGCAGCAGTAGGGCGGCGGCGGCGCCCGCGGCCCGCGCCCGCCTTCCCGCCCACTCGGCGCGCTTCACCCGCCGCGCCGCGCAGCCCTCGTCGCAGCCCTCGCCGCCCCCGCCCAGCAGCGGGACTGCCTCCTTCATAACTAGAAAAAAACATTCACCATGTTGTACAATGAATATGGATAGAAACTCACCAAGGGAGCTAGTAGGACTACTAACAGGACCATATTTATTACCCACCTATTACGCTTCTTTTATACTCATGTTTTTATATTATGTACTAAACTACTTCTTATACTCTTTTGTACAACCTGCTGTTATAATGTAACTACAGGTTAAACTATTATTCATTGTGATAATTACGCTGTAACTACATACTGTTATATTGTGTCTACTTACTTCTTTTACACTTATTTATTATTTTAACTAACTAACTAACTAACTAACTAACCATCACGCCGTTTCCCCGCAGGGGTAGGCAGAGAGGACGGACCGCCAAACAACTCGATCTTGGCATACACTTCTTGCTTCATTCACATTCATACAACGCCTCATACATTCTCTTCTGTTATTCCGACTTCTGACATGGCCCGACTCAAGTATTTGATTCACTTGATCGTGCCACGTCTTCCTTGGACGTCCCCGGCTTCTTCTTCCATTCACATTCGCGTCATATATTCTCCTTACACACCTTTCTTCATTCATTCGCTCTACATGCCCAAATCATCTAAGCGTCCCTTTCTTAATCTTGCTCACTACCCTTACATCAGCCTTGCATTCTTTACGAATCTCAACATTTTTCACACGATCATATATGGTTTTACCACACATTCGTCTCAGAGATCTCATTTCTACAGCATTCAGTCTACTTTCATCCTTCCTCTGCCAGTTCCATGCCTCACTGCCATACATTTATTATTTTATGTGTACATTATTGTATTCCATTGTAAAACTATGTGATAAATGTATCAAGATGTAAAAGCCTTCTAGGTGTGAATAAGTTAATAAATAATAAATAAATAAATAATATCGGCTCAGAAGACGCATGTGGCAGTTGGAAGTGGAAAGAACCAATTGCTATAGGAAATGATATAGTTGATGAATCAACTCCGCTTGATACCTGGACGATACCTTGTGGAGTGTACTCCCAAAGTGGTGTTTAAAAACCCCCTTTTTATATCCCTCTCCCACGTTAAAACCATTTGGGGTCGATAATGCAATATTTTTTATACAGAATTACGTAGTTGATTTTGGTTGCTAAGGAGTCGAGTGACGACAAAAAAATGATAGCTCGTGATCATTAGCTAAGCACGAACTATCCCATTGAAGATCCTTCCTGGTTACATACAAATAAATCACTTTGCTTTGTGTTTTTTTTTAAGTTCCTTGGAATATCGACGAAAAACATGATCTCAGTATATTATACAACAATATATATTTTTCCCTAACGCGCGTACAAGTTAGGTACCTCAAAACACACTACGTGTGATTTACGTAACTTGTCGATATCAAAAGGTCTATTGTTAGTTTCCCAGCAAATCATTTTGAAATTTTGAAACGTCATCTTGTTTTTACATCGTTCTAAAATGGAAAATATTTTTGGGACGCCAACAAATGAAATATCAATTTTACTATACAAACTTGGTATTCTTTGCAATGCAATGTACCAAATATTTATAGTATTTAAGTAAAATGTTGGAAATCCAACACGAAATCATTCCGAGAAATTGTTGAATTTAATATATTTTTAAATCATTTTCTTCTTCTTCTATCTATTTCATGTGGTGTGTGTGTGTGTTTGTTTTGTATACAAATCTACAGTTTTATTCCTAGCTTGATGTTTTGCACACTTGACCTACAAAACAAGAGAAAGGTCACTGTCTAAACAAAATTTTAAAAAACCACCACCCACCCCCCTTTCCCACAATTAAAGCCAAATTGTGGTACTTCTTGATGAAATTTTGCACACTGGACGTTCAAAATAAGAGGAGAATTCTGGGTAGGGGTAGGGAGTAGAAGTAGGAGAAGGAGTAGGAGTAGTATTGGGGGTAGGAGTAGGGGCAGGGTTAGGGGTTATAAAACTTTAATCCAAACTATTAATAACCCCGGGCAACGCCGGGTTTATAATACTAACAACTCTTAGAATGAAACATGAAAACGAAAAGACACACCTTCACGTCGTTTTTATGAAGATGATATTAACAGTACGTAAGAAATCCAAGTATGATACCGATAAAAATGACGAGACTTATTGGGGTAGCTGTAGCTCAGTGGATTAGTCCGTGATATTCTGGGTTGAAGTCCCAGCTGCTACTGTTATCTTTTTCTTTTCTGTGTCTTTTCGGTTTCGTGTTTCATTGTAAGAGTTGTTAGTATTATCTTTAATGATTAAAAAATATATTACAATGAGGTTCATAAGCTTTAATCATTTATTCTAAAAAAATTAATATGATTTGAATATTCATGAAATTTCTGTTAAATCAGTAAATATCATCAAACTGTAATACCATATTAATATAATACTTACCTTAAACCACTTGAAACATCTCAAAAATTAATAATAAAAATAATGTTAAATAAAGAAAGTACCTTCCCCTCCATACAATTATTCCATGAGGCTGAACTGTTAGATGTAAAAAATATATATTGTCTTCAGTGCCTAAAATATATATTTTTAAGAAAAAACTATTCCAAATAAATAAAAATCGCTTTAGTAACAGAATAAATAACGTACTTGAAGTACCTTTGTTCAAAACTAGGCTTGCGCAGAGACATGCTTTTTTATTTCTCCTAAAATTTATAATTTACTATCTACAGAATGTAAGTGTCCAAACATATCGTATTTAAACACATGCAAAAATGTTAGAAAAAAAACTGGATTAAAACCAAAAATATCAACCCGCTATAATTGTATATTTTTCTCCATTTTCTTTTCTTTTTTTTTCTTTTTCTTATTTAATTTATAATTTTTATTTAACTTTCCTTCAACATGCATGTATTAATGCAAATATACTAAATACTGCCACTAACTGATACCAGGTATACCCACGCACTGGCCTTGCCTATGTGAGATTTTTTCATTATATACATTACACGTAGTTTTATGTACATGTGTTCAGATGTATTTATAATTTAATGTTAAAAAAATGTTTATAACCTATGTATCTTGGTGTGAATGTAACATATGTATCAAAAAAATAATTATGAATAAAAAATAATTGGGTTATG
This sequence comes from Halesus radiatus, assembly GCA_022606495.2. Classification (NCBI taxonomy): domain Eukaryota; kingdom Metazoa; phylum Arthropoda; class Insecta; order Trichoptera; family Limnephilidae; genus Halesus; species Halesus radiatus. Next base: position 86,477 of record JAHDVE020008823.1, on the reverse strand, counting down.
AAATTATGATATATTCTGATTCACAAATCAAAACGAATTGCATACAGCCGCACAAATCGCAAGTTTTGGACACAGGCTAGAGGTTAGTTTTACTACACGTAATTAGGTGTTTCACGCTACATTTTTATGTCGACATTGGAAAACGTGACCTCATTATGAATATGGTTATCATTTTTTAATGTTAAATGAAGTGCTAGTCTATAAAGAAATAATTGGAAGATTGTGGGCGAAGTATTAATAATGAACACTTAAAAGAAAATCTATGTTTTACTGTATTTTATGCTGGTATTTCCGATATATTATTGAAATACGAGAATTTAACAATTTATAAATCTTTTTTAATACTGTAGGTATATGTAAAAGTTAAATATTGGCAAAAATAAAGCTGATATCTATTTACATTTCTTTAAATTAAATTAAATAGTTATTACTCTGTTATATAAATTATAATGTCCCGGGCGGTGTGTGTTTGTTTTGTATACAAATCTATAGTTTTATTCCGAGCTTGATGAAATTTTGAAAAATTGACCTTTGAAACAAGAGGAAGGCAACTGTCTACATGAGATTTCGAAAAACTACCCCCATCCCCTTCCCCACCCCTTAAAACATAATTATGGTACTTTGTAGGGGTATAGGGGTGACACAACCATTCATAATTCCGTGCAACGCCGGGTACTTCAGCTAATATTTAAAGAAAGTAATAGCTGTCTGCAAATATAAAAAATGACTATTATTATACAAACATTAACGGGGGAACGGTTGAGATAATTTTTTTTGTTTTGTTTCCCATTTTTCTCAGTGACTATTTATTACCAACGTGAAAAATATTCGAATTCATTCAGTATTTCTTTAACATATTGTGGGTCCGGTATTTCATTAATTTTTAATAATGGCTCAATCACTCGGCCTATCTGTCAGGGCTCCTACCAGAGATCAACTTGGCGAACAGCTCTCTTAGTGAGCAACTGAAATTCCGGGCATATGTCATTATTTGCGGGTGATGTCTGACGCTAGTTATGTTGGTACCTGCGTAGTGTGAACTCTCATATAAATTTAGCGAGTTGCTAATTATTGGGCCGCCAAACACCTTGCACGACAAGAAAAAATCTAGAATTCCCCATACAAGCAGGTGGGAACAGGTTTGTCACGGTTCAATGGAACTCTATGAAAATATCTACAAAATATCTACTATTGGCAAACTAAAAAAATGGTGGGTGATTTAAAAAAATTACATTGCCGTGATGTACGATACAATTTTGTTGGGACATGATGTAAGCATTTGTTGGCAGCTGACCAAACCGGACCTTCTGTATGCCGCATCTAATTTGTTTGGATCAACGTTCGGGTCGAACAAATTTGGTCGCCTTCGGGCTTGCTTGCATGCATTATCTTATTAGGTACGTGAGATAATTTTTCATTTCAATAATACTACCATAGATCAAGACACTCTCAGAATCACCAGAACATAGTTTTCATCTTTAATATGGCATTATAATATCTGAAGCCATAGCGACCATGGCATTCCCATAGTGAAGCTAAAGGGAGTGGACAGGAGAAGGAGTTAGGGAAAAGGAAATTTGCAAAGTCCGTGGAGTGTCAAATCTGGTATCTTAACCCTGAAAGACTAGTCGTAGTCGATTCGACTAACACTGCGTGCAATTTATGGTGTATCGCTCTCACAAATGCGCCGATTGCACTAGTTCTCAGTGATAACTCAGTCGCCGACGAGGGCTTGCAGGGAGTGACCGCGCTACGGGGATAAGTGTCGCCATTTTCCATATATGACACCCTTGTTAGTCCAGTCCGCGGAGAACACAAGCTATATAAATGTGTCAATTGTACTAACATTTTATAATCTTTATGTATTGTATGAGAATGAACCCTATTATGTTAGTTGTAAAGAATGAGAAAAAAAAAAACTTTTATTGACGTAAATTTTCTTAAGATTGACGTTACGGTTAATTCTGATTTCGAGAAGTTATAGCCTTAATCATTAATATTTATATGTTTTAATAAATACTATAAAATCCACACTTTTTTTAATCCTTATAGTTAGATGTTGTATAAAATAACAAAATATGTACTCCGTGAGGGTTGATAGCCAAATTGACAGATGATTAGTCTTCCAGGGTTGACATAACTAAACACTTTTTAAGAACATTTCAATAATTTGATTCTTAATGGTGCTATGAGTGCGATACCAATAACGTCTTTCATTTAGGTATATGTTATAATGATTTCATTTCAAATCATTCCACAACAATTTCCAAACGTAGTGCCATAATCCAATTGGTTCTGTACAGCAGAACTATTGTGTAGCGTTTATACAAATAAAAATATATATATTGTGAAACCTTGGCACATTGGTCGACATTAACCTACTCCGGGTGTTCAAAAGATAAATAATGATGATGTTGCGGTAATGCACTAACTGATTTGAATGAAACTATGAATAATATATAAATTATTCTCATTATTAGGTCGTGCATATTGCATTTTTCAAACAGACCTTGCATGATTAAATCACAGAGCTATAATGAGAAATAAACCCTGGCAACATTAATTCGATACTAAATTTAGTTTGTAGAGCTGATGCATTGATGCAATTATGCAAATTTTCAATGCAAGGCTGTTAACAATATTGCACGTTCGTTATCACCATATTTAATGAACGATTCATTATGAAAAATATAAAATTTTACGCCATTGTTTAATATCATCATTATTATTAGAATTGTATAAATACTTTTCTTTTCATAAACTACCCCCACTGTGACACCTAATATATATGTTCTGCCATAATTTTGTAATATTGTTAAGTTAGTATATATTCTGCCCTGATGATGAAACGGTTGTTCCAAATTTTTTGTTTGAAATGGTTAATATAAAGTTACAATCATAACTTCACAATCGTAGACTCAAACATCACTACCCTGAAACCGGTATGCACGATTAAATGGTGTTATTAAATTCAAAGAATATAAAAAAAGAAAAAAAATATGGAAAAAATATTAGGTTTAAACCATAACTCGAATTTGGGAACTCCGCTTTATAAATACCGTTCTACCAACTGAACTACCTCATCCAATTCCGTCAACCGAGTAATTTATTATTAACTATATATCGTACTTTTAAAAAAAGTTTCTTTTCCGATATTGGCATCCATTTTTATGATCGCGGGCAAAATTCTACCCGAACACAACTTTTATTTTATTTTTTATTTAGTTATTGTTTCTTTACATTGTATCTTTTTGAACGTTAGAATTTTTAACCTCTCTAAGACAAGCCTGTGTTGAGGTTAATAATTTTACAAAAAAAAAAAAATAGCACGCAGATATTAAGGTTTCTACGAATTGGGTACCAACATGGTACCTATTAATCTAATTCCAGCTGCAAATATTAATGGGTCATGATAGAGTTACCCATTTTTATTTAAATATTAAGTTTAAAGTCATGCTTTGTGAATACGCGTTCGTAATTATATTAATTAACATAAGCCAGGCCGAGGGAATTTGCTAGATAAGGCAATCTACATAAATAACCTAATAAAATGGCGAACTTCCGGAGCAGTGAACTTGTTTATTATTTTCCTACTATAAATTACGCTATCATCACACCCCCAAGTGAATAGTGACGTATTTTACGGTGAAATAACTATAGCAAACCGTAGAAAATAATCTGTATGTAGGTATATTACTTCGTTTTAAACTCTCCCACTTTCTCATTATTTATTTATTATTATAATTATTGCACGTAGGTAATAGAAACAGATGTTACAATGGAGCTCTCAGCGGCAGGATCATTCCAATGGTATTGAACATAGTTTTACTTCAATTTTAACATATATTAAGGATTGAAGGAACATTATAATAATTAATACAGACCTTACCAAGTTTATATATTCAATGCGTAGGTATTAAATTCATATTGTTCAATTAAGTCACCCTGAGAGAGGTACGAGTTAAAAAAAAAACAGTATTTTGCTGCATAAATTCCCAATTAACACAAATGCCATCTATATTCAATTGAAGTGATGAAAATATTTTTACCTGATAAGCGCGACGGTATCATATTATAATAACACTGGTCCTCCTGATCCCAGTGCCAACCATCGTGACTGACATGACATATATGACCAGATATAACGCAATGTGACGATCAACCGTCATTGAAGTGAATTTAGCGGCCTTGAGAAAAAAAAGGAAGGTAAAAAAATCTTTATTTTCCACACGAAAGCCCAAGTAAAAACATTATTTTTAACAATACTTTCGACAGTACATATTATTTTTTCATAAATGCAAAGCCTTCTGAAGATTTCATTAGAATCTAAGTATATATTCTCCAAGACAAACGGGTAAAAGATTCCTTTGATAATATGGTCGAAAATATAATTTAGAACTTTCACTAGATTTCAGTACGACGGCCTCTATGGTCGAGGGGTAAGGCTCTCGACTACGAATCCGAAGGTCGCGGGTTCAAATCCCGGCGTGCGCAAGTAAATTTTATTTAATTAATTTGTGCTGTTTCACAATTAATTATTTTAAAATAATATATAGTATATTTGCGCACGTTCCAGAGTGGAAGATACTCCCAGTATCGCCCTGGTGAAAGACCACCATTCAGAATTGAAACGTTGCTTGAAATAGCCAGGTATTTCCCCACCTTCCTCTTTCCCTTCTCCTTCCCCTTCCAATACCTTCAGCCTCACAACATTTCCCAATTGGGGATGCCATAGTCTTACTGGCTGCAGACGGTTTGGAACAGTTGAGACTCTTGTGCGGTATTCATGCAAAAAAAAAAGTAGGATCTACTTGAATCCCAATTTAATAAAGGAAATTAATTTGACTGTTTTGAGAAAAACTCTTCAACGTTAATTGAATTTTTGTTTAAACGCGTCAACGGTATATATGTATACTCCGCTTCTCTACACAAGCATTCCTTAAAAGAGAAGTGTAGTATTGTAAATTGAATTTTAGTATTCAGTTTCATAATTTAAAAAAAAAGTGCTTAAAACTTCAACATCCCCTTAGTAAATTTTAACGTCTGTTTCGGTCAATATAGTGCCTTCTTAAGGGCATTGCAAGAACTAATTAAATATATAAATTATAAATACATATTTTTTCAACGAATATTTTGAATAATGGTATTAATTCAATTTTTAATTATTAATTATTTTTTATTGAGATTTAAAAACCTCATTGTAATATTTAATCATTGAAGAAAATAATATTAACATAACCTAAATGAAACATGAAAACGGAAAAAAAAACAACAGAAAATAAAAAGATTTCAGTCGCATCTCTCATATACTCATATCTTGCAATTAACAACCAAAAACATTGATTTTACTCTCCAAACGACGATAACTAAATTCTTTATATCCTGCACACTAGAAATGCCTTCAATGCAAACTTGAATAGAAACCGATGTATCCACTAACTTAGTACATTTTAGTTCTAGCCACGTGAGAGACAATAAAATACAGCTATCTATCTCTCTTACTCTTCTTTTGCTAATAACCTTCTAATAAATATAATATCAATGACAAATATGATTTAAATATTAACTGCAATATCATGCAATGTTCGTGTTTTCTAATATATGTGTCCTGTGCGTGCAAAATCAAATCATCTCAAGCGAAAACTTTGTAATTTAACGTTTTCGGAGTGACCTACCAGGTAGGTGTGTTTCGGTATATGTACATAATAAGATAAACCCTAGCAAGTAGTATTTGTACGGCGTCCTTGAAATGATTTTTCACAAAAACGGCGCTATACAAGTCATCCAAGTATTATTATTATTACACTGCCTGAGACATCGTATATTCCTTGATTACTCTACTACTCCATTTGATTTTGAACTTGTACCGAGAGAGCGAATATCTGAATTTGAAATTTAAGGCCATGTTTAATTCCTGTTAAGTTAGTTTACCTGTTTATTTTAAACGTTAATTTTTGGCGTCCCTGAATGGGTAAAAGCTTCCATCTTATCCTTCAATCTATTTAATTGTGGCGGCCATCTTATCCCATACTCTACAGAATCCTATCTCCAATCACACGGAATAGAGGTAGCCCCTGACCCTAGCTGATCGGGTTTATGACTCTGAAAGAATATATGGACAGATGGGAACTTGATTGGTCCTTCTAAGGAGATCGCAGCCTCTCCCGAGCGCGGAAGTTCTCTGCGTACGGTAAAACTATCCTAGGAAAAGCCATTTCATTTTATGTACATAACGTTTTTGTTAAAGATAACTGATCTGTTACGTACATTGTGACGGTATCAGTTTACGTATTTGGATGAAATCTGTATAAAAGTTGTATGTCATTCACTGGAAATTTGGTACGTGATTTGTAAATTACACACTTTTGTAAAACTAGTCACATTTTGCTGTCTTTCCTAGCGATGAGGAGCTCCTTTCTCATTTGTCAATTTAAAAAAATAATAAATTTCACCTTTTAACCATTTTTCATAAAATTTATAAAATGACATTTTAATACTTAAAATAATTGCCTAAGTTATAATTTTTCAAATCCGTCAGACGTACATAGTTTTATCGGTTAATAGTAACCATTCCCACACGGGTCGACGTGAAATCGACCAAAAATCCCAAAAAAAAATAAAAACAAGAATAAAAAAACACGAATAATTTGTATACCGCAGTTATGACACGTGTGCGAGTTCAGGCAGCATGACATCGTGCAAAATTGTCCGTATTCATGATGCACTCGGCCGACCGATCCGTGAGGGAGCGGTCTATGTTCTATCAGAACCCGCCGACCAATCACAGAGCGTTTAAGTCTCTTATGATTTTAATGAGTTTTCAAAGAACGTATTATTAATTATATGTATAATTTTATATGAGACTTTTTCAAAATCAACGTTTTTTCATCTATAATATGAATACATATTTTTAAAGCCATAATATTTTCAATTGGCTTTATTAAAAAATAGTATTATTTTATAGTTTAAATATTAAAGTAAATAACACTGAAAAATAACTATTAAATAGATTACACCGAAGTGTTGTGTATGTTATTATTCTATGTGACTATTTAAATTTGACCTATCTCTCAAGTGATTACTCATACGTTATCTACGTATTCCCTTCTCTGTCTAAGAGTTAGATTTTGTTTTCTGGTCTTTATTAGCTGGAGAAAAGTCAAATTATGTAGGAAGGATCTGTGAAATCACCACCGACACAAAGAAAATCTCCTTTGTAATTCAAATTGGGAGATTCGATTTGAGAAGTTTACGAATTCAAAGTCAATTTGGAGAAAATTAGGTTCAGTCCCACGTCGGGTAGGACGGACCACCAATTTCTCTCGGAATCATTAAGTGTTCGATAATGAATATTGTTCAGGATGAGTCAGTTGCAAGGGATGTTATTGAATTATCTTAATCCTTCGGTATCAATTAGAAAAATATCGCGTATTCGACCCGTCTGCGTAAAGTATCTTAACTTAAAAATCGGAGCTTTAGAGGAGAGTGGTTTAAAGAGACGGAGGCTTGGTGTAAATAATTTGGGACATAATTGACAGTGGAGGTCTCAAATTTGATTCAAAACAATAAAAAACTCGACTTGCACCGAACTTCTCTTTAAACCACTCCTGTAAAGTTTTGAAGTTACGATACTTTACGTAGGAGAGGTCGATATCTCAATTTGACTCCCAGTTACCCCAAGAAAGCTTAATAGTTTATAACATGATTTTATAAAATTATGTATGGTATGATATTGATTGAAAGGGTACAAACGAAAACAAAAGATAAAATATGGGATGTGCAAGGCGCATTTTTGAGCGGAAGGGGGTGTATGGATCAGATTTTCACGTTGCGTATGCTAACAGAGAAGTTTCTGGCAAAAAAAACAGAAACTCTTGTGTGCCTTTGTAGATCTACAAAAAGCGTACGACCAAGTTGATAGGGAAAAAATATGGAAGGTATTGTGCAAGTATGGAGTGAATACGAATCTCATACAGGCAATCGCGTCTCTGCACGAGGAAAGCGTTGCATGTGTTAGGGTAAACGGTGATTTTACGGAGTGGTTTGACATCACAAAAGATGTTAAGCAAGGCTGCGTAATGTCACCGTGGTTATTCAATCTATACATGGATAATTGCATGTAAGAATTGAAAGAGGTGGGCTTGGGCGCGAAAATGAGTAATCTGAAAGTATGTTGCCTGTTGTATGCTGATGATGCGGTACTAATTGCTAACAGTATGGAAGATTTACAATCCCTCGTATCTAGGATGAATAAAGTATGCATGAAGAACGAGCTAATGATGAATGTAAGTAAGTCTAAAGTCATGGTGTTTGAATGAGAGAGTACGAAAACAGTGTGCAATATAGTTGTGAATGACGAATACGTGGAGCAGGTCGATGAGCAGTGGCATTTGAAAAAATATATATCACATTAGTTATACTATATGAAGCTAGAAAACACTATGACTAAATTTATTAAATAAGTATTTTATTCCCTTTCTAAACCTCATGAACGAGTATGAGTAAAAAAGTAGGTTTCCCACTATTTATTTTATGAATTTTAGATTTCTGTATTTTAATAAGAATATATTTCACGGAAAATCTATTAAAATGCATGAAAACAAAAAACAAAAACTGCCAACGCGCGCCGCTAGGGGCGTTAGTGTAGTATGTTGCCATCAAATATCAGGAGCTGAACGTATTGTTAATACAAAGTATTTCCTAACAGATTAAACTTATGCAATTTTAATCTATTAGGAATTTATTTCTTCGCTTTTATTTATATAAATATTTTTGTATGTTATAGGATAACTGAAATAAATTGGATTTATGTTATAGGATAACTGAAATAAATTGGATTTATGTTATAGGATAACTGAAATAAATTGGATGTACCTATAAGGTATATCCTTCGTACTTTTTACTTTTAATTGTACAATAAAGATGTTTTTAAATTAGAATTGTATTAATAAAAATGTTAAATAAAAACAAATATTAAATTGTTTTTTTTTTTATTATATATATAAATCTCTCTCTTTATACTTAATTATTATACTTTTTATTATATTGTACTATGTCAATACTAGCCTTTTCCCCTCTATTTATGTATAATATGAATTAAACTTGCCAATTTGACTCTCCTAGTTGGGCAGCCAAAGCTTTCAAATGTTTTTGTTAAATAATGTGTGTTTCAAATAAATAAATATTATAATTATTATATATAAAATATAGAGAAGTTTAATCTATTTGCGTTCAATTTATGTGTTCAAAGTATTCGTTTAAGGCGATCCACCGGCTAAAATTTCAATAAAATCACGCGCTCCTTATGCAGGTGGCGACAAGGTTGAAATTCCCGCTTAACATCGGCCCCATGTTTCCATTTACTCAAAAAAACCATCACCAAAATGCGTGTTTTATTCTATTCTGTAAAGCTCAGACATAATTATTGAAATGTTTTACGGTCATATTCTAAAAAACTTAATTTACCACAATGAACAATATGAAAATATTGGAAAAGAGGTTCGTAAGTAGGAGAGTTTGCGCTATAAACATTTTTTTATTGCCTGATACTTTATTTTTTTTATAGGCTTATAAAAAGACATACCAAAAAAATGCCCGGTTAAACGAAAGGCCAAGGTGTGTTCTACTCGCAGTATTTAATTAAATCATTTACGATATTTCTAGGCCATCAAATTTTCGAACCGAAAACTCATGATTTTGCATTACTTGCCATTGCATCGCCTTAAGGTGTAGTGACATTTGTTCAGAATAAATGTTTTTAGTGATGATTTAAATAGAAGTAGATTGTGTGTTTGTTTGATGTTACGTGGGTGGTTGTTATATATTTTAATTGCCATGCAGTAAGGTCGTTTTTGAAATATTGTTTTGTCGGCTCGTGGCATTAGTAGGTTTTCTGTAAATCTTATCGTGCGTTTACGTATCGAGTGTTTTAATGAAGACCTGTGTATAGATGAAGGTACTAAAAGGCATTGAGGCATCCTCCAATATATTATAAACACAGGTATACTTATAATTTGTTAAGCAGCTGTTGCACAGACGCTAAATATTATTGGTCCGATGAATGACAATTTAATTTGAAATAATTTAACCAAATAACAAAAGTATTTCATATACTTTGTAACACTTTTGGTGGGTTTAAACACAAGTTATTTCGTAAGATACACAGATCACATATAGCACAAATACAATAGTCCCAGTATATAGTTTTACACGGTATAGGCACACTTTATATCTACTGGGCCAGGATCTATACGGGATCCTAGCGGGATAATAATTGGGAATAACAAAAGTAAGATGGAATCGCGGTACAACCGTTCCGAACTAGCCTATGTCTGTTTGCTGTGGGCGGATTACTCAAGGGCTGTGCGTAGCACAGGTAGCCAAGAATAGACTAGGTAGTCTTCAAGTTAAACACTGCTATGGTAGTAGATAGCTGTCCTCAGAAGACCGTGCGGAGCACGGGTAGCCAGCTGAGGGAGAGTACAAGCCAGAGCGAGCGGACAAGAGAACTGTCCATTGTAAGGGTGAGTTTCGGCTTATAAGGGCTTTGTCCCAGGTCGGCGGCGCAGGAATGGTCGGCCGCCTGGTGAGGGTGCGCAGAAAGCCTTCTGCGCATCTCGATGTCTCTGTTACGCGTGAGAGTGACAGCGCCATACGGGGAGAAGCAGATAGTGTATTGGCAGTTAAAAACCCGCGCGCTACATCCCCCCCCTCTGGATCGAGGAACGTCTCGCTGAAGATCCAGATTTATGGTAAGCGCGCTTTCTATTTAGTCTTCTTAGGGCGGCCCCGTTTGTGTAAGGGAATTACAGGGGCGGGTAGTGGATTGACAAATCCTCGGTATGGTTGAAGCTGTAGGGCCCGTCTTACGAGGCGTCTTGTGGAGGACTTTAAGGACATTAACATCCCTTTGATGTATCCTCGGAACTTTGAGACTGCCCATACAATCGCTAGAGCTTCTCTATGTGTCGTGGAATAATTTCTTTGAGCGGGTAAGATTTGGCGGCTTACGTACTTCACTGGGTGCTCTTCGGGGCCCTCCCCCTGGATCAGAGCTACTTCTGTTGCGTTGAGCTGGATAAAATCGATGGATATACGTCTACTTCCGTCTTTCTTAGGTACCATAATCACAGGTGCGGTCCAAGGGGAGTCTGTTTCTTCAATAATGGCTTGCGCTAGCATCTTGTCTATCTCAGCGGGCAGTTCCATTTGACGGACGGGCGAGAGCCTATAGGGTGCCACAGAGATAGGTGGATGGTTTAGGGTTTCAATCCTATGCTCGATTCTTGTAGTAGATGAGAGTGTCATTGAAAAATTGGAGGCGTTCTCATACAGGAGAAGGTTCAACTGGTCTATCTCAGCGGATGTCAGGTGGGTAGCTTTATTTGACCGGAGATCCAGTATCTCTGCGTCCAGATAGCAAAATTCCATTCTAGAGACTGTTTTCGTTTTGGGAGAGTCGTCGAACAGCCTGCAGGAATATGCCGTTACTTTCATTAGATCTTCCTCCTCCATGGCGTCGTCGAACAGTCTGTAGGAATCTGTCATCAGTTTCATTAGATCTTCCTCCTCCATGGCGTCATCGGGGAATAGCTCATTGAGGTCTATCATTTTTGCCCAGCGATTGGCGCGAGGAGGCCTCTTTTTAATGTGACTTAGGAGAGGCGGTACGTATATCTCACATCCATAGTCCTGTGGCGGTGAGGATAGCAGAGGACTTACTGGAGGAGGTATTTGAAGTTTAACCTCTCCTATTGCACCATGGTCCTGCTGTTCTCCTAGGATGGTATTACCTTCCATGTTTAGGAGGAAGCGTTCCTCGGGGCTATCAGTAAACGCTCATGCGCGTTGTGGAATATTTAGCTCAATGCCCGCGTCTTCGATGAAGTCCACTCACAAGAGAATACGGTTTTCGTGGCACCCTGGGAGGACGATAAAACTAGAGGGTATTCTCCTTCCTCTTAGAGTCACGGTGGCGTTGATTATCTCCACCTCTTGACGTTATGGAATTTCATCGGCGAGGACAATATCCATCGTCCTTTTAATTGTATTGAAGTTTTGGGCGATCAGGCGCCTGTGTAGATCGGCCGACGCAACACTTAGTTTGGCCCCGGTATCCACGTTGGCGGTACCAAATTGCGATCCAACCTTAATACGTAAAGTGGGTCTTGCTCGGGGAGCCCTATTTCGCTTACTGAGCAGAAATCGGCTCGTGTGGTAGGTGTGTTAACTTTTCCTCGGTTGCACTGCGGGCACTTGCTTCTTACAATGCCCGGCTTGCCGCAACCATAGCAGGCAAACTTCGGGACGCTGGTCGTCTCTAGTGTAGTTCTGGTTTGTCGCGGAGTAGATTTTGTAGTTGCTCCGACCTCTTGACTGTGGCGTGTACGGCACTCTTCAATAAGATGCCCAAATCTGTGGCAGTATGTGCAACGTGCACGGCCTTTGAACTTATTGTCCGCTGTACGCACTTGGCCAGATTTGGCGATTTCGCGCAAGCTTTCTTCCACTGTTCGCGCTTTTTCGAGCAGCTCGGTGAAAGAGCTGATTGATTCGCGGGGAATTTAATCCCGAATTCGGATATTTAGCTGACCGTATACCAGATCGAGCTGAATCTTTTCTAGGTGGGTGGGTGGAGGTAATTCCGCAAGTAGCATCCTTTGCTTAGCGATAAAAACATCGGTTGATACGAAGGTATCCTGTTTACAGTTGAACATTTCGGTGTACACCCTGTACGTTTCTTAGGGGTGAAAGCGTGACGTAGGAGGTTGATTGTATCCTCCCAAGTACGTACTTCCCCTTTTACTCCGAGCCTCCATGCGGCTGCGTCTTTTGTTAGTAGGAGCGAGTCCTTTCAGGGAGCTCTCGTCTTCGATCTTCTCAGCGCATTTAAATATAGATGCGGTGGCTATGAAGCTCTCAACTGCGCTTCTTTCTCGAGTGCCATCGTAGCGGGCAGTGCAAGTGGTGAACGTACCCGTACGCTGCGGATCTGATTGTACTCGCTTTATTGAATTCATAAATTCTGCGAATTGCTCCTGTGTGAAGATTATATTAGCTCCTTCCCCGGTCGATTGCATTTTGAAAGGCGGGCTGCGACGTGGTCGCGAAATTTTGTACACTGACTTTACTTGATTTTCACTGTAATTATGTACACTGATTTTATTTAATTTGCACTATGTATCTGGCCACTAAGTTGGACGCCAATTTTATAACACTTTTGGTGGGTTAAAACACAAGTTATTTCGTAGGTTACACAGATCACATATAGCACGAATACAAAAGTCACAGTATCCAGTTTACACTGTATAGGCACACTTTATATCTACTGGACCAGGATCTATACGGGATCCTAGCGGGATAATAATTGGGAATAACAAAAGTAAGATCGAGTCGCGGTACAACTGTTCCGAACTAGCCTATGTCTGTTTGCTGTGGGCGGATTACTGTCTCCCAAGGGCTGTGCGCAGCACAGGTAGCCAAGAAGAGACTAGGTAGTCCTCAATTTAAACACTGCAATGGTAGTAGATAGCTGTCCTCAGAGGGCCGTGCGGAGCACGGGTAGCCAGCTGAGGGAGAGTACTACCCAGAGCGAGCGGACAAGAGAACTGTCCATTATAAGGGTGAGTTTCGGCTTATAAGGGCTTTGTCCCAGGTCGGCGGCGCAGGAATGGTCGGCCGCCTGGTGGGGGTGCGCAGAAAGCCTTCTGCGCATCTCGATGTCTCTGTTACGCGTGAGAGTGACAGCGCCATACGGGGAGAAGGAGATAGTGTATTAGCAGTTAAAAACCCGCTCGCTACAACTTATCATTATTTATGTTACCGTTCCTTTAGGGTTCGTCTGTTTCAAAACCGTGAGCTAAATTTAAATTTTAACTATCAGTTAAAGTAACTCGCGTGTCAAATAGGACAACGCGCTGTTTAGTATACATTTGCTAAAGTAATAGTTATTAGAGTGGCCAGTCGAGAAAGCAGAATATTCCTGTGTGAAAAAACACGCCGCGTCATTTTTTGGTGCGGCCACACCGACGGTTAAACTTGATATCTGGTGAAATAGAAATAACAGCTGCCAAAATATGCCGCGGGTTTTAGTTTGCGTCATACTTGTATCTAAAAAATATTCTTATATGGCTGAATATATCAATGGTGCTGACAGCTTTGTTCCTACAAAAATATTCGTGTGAGCGTTTAAAAATAAATAGCTACTTATTATATACGATATTACAGGAAAAAATATAATTAATCTTTCAGTAACTAATATCATATTGAATTTGTGGCATTGCAAATTTCGAGATCTTTCGACCTACGATATCGCGTCAAAAATTCAGAATCGTCCCAAATAAGCGTAATGTTAATTATCTTGAATAGTTTTTGTGATATTATCCCGTGTTGAGCTTTCTCTCCCTGTAACCAAAAAAATTGCTTTTGGCCGTGAAAACCTGAAAACATGTATAATATATTATTATTTATGCGTGGTCGAAATGTTTTCGCTTTTCGCTGAATACATATTACTGGATGAGGAATTCGTTGTCACTATCATCATCTTCTATAATATTATTCATGAAATAAATCGTAAGAAACATTGAAGCGAGCGATTCCGTCAATAGAACTGTCAAATGTGTCAAAATAGCCGAGTAACCATCGGTTTTCGGAAAGTAAGTGCTAAAGTTAGAAGTGACGTAAAACAGGCAGTTAAATTGATTGAAAAACGTATTTTGGTGAAATTTAACTTTAGCATGCCGTTTAACTCTTACATTTACTATAGCATGCGTTGAAACAGACGGCCCTAAATATCATACTTTAACGCATCTCTTCAATTAATGATGTATTTGATTCCTGCATTGGATTCTTATTTACTTTTTTTTTGTCTTTGTGAGTCTCAAATAAGTTGTATCATAATACATACCATTTACCTTCAAAGCACTCCACGGAAAGGCACCAGCCTATATATCTGAACTCTGTGTCCGACAAAACCCAGGTGATAGACAGCTTTCTTTGAGGTCAGCAGATTTGAATGCTGCTAACCGATTAGTTGAACCCTCTCGGTCAAATAAACCCGTGTACTATGATCGCGCTTTTTGTATATCGGGCCCGGTCATCTGGAATAAGCTTCCCCCAAATATTGCTAACATTCAGAATTTAGCAGAGTTCAAACGAGTATTGAAAACAAAATTATTCAAAAAATCCTATCCGACATAAAACATAAATTCATGTACGTAGAAACATAATTTCAGGACATTTTTTTTTTTTTTAATCCTCCATAGCTTATTTAGTTGCGGTTTTCTCTCCTTGTTATTTAATTCCATTAGTATTCAGTGAAAAACCATGTATATAATTTCATATAATTTTATCTTGTACCTACTATATATTTGATTATTTACACCCTTAGTTTCTAAATTGTTATTTTATAATACCCGCTCATGAATATTGTATGTCATTGTTTAAATTTGCATATTGTATATATATTATAATAACAGATATACTATGTAGTATATCTGTTATTTTACAATTATATTAGGTTAGGTTAGTTAGTGTAAAGCGCACTTGAGGTGAACCTTCACAAAACTGCGCTATAGAAATTAACTCTTATTATTATTAATATTATTTAGATATTTTCATTTATCAAATTTAAATTAATGCCATACGCGATGTAGGGAATAATTAATTTTCCCCGAACATCCTTTACATCTCTCGATTATTCGAAATTTAGTCTCCCTCTTTGACAAATAATTAGGGAACAGTATTAATTATAAATTTCTATTTAGGTAGATTTTCGATAGTAGGGTGAGTTTACGAACAGTTTTTATACAAGCATCCCCTGAGATAGGTATTGGGTGTCCCGCGTGATGGATTATGAGCTTGCTACGTAAGTGATGTACATCCTCTCTGTGAATTTGATACCTTTTTATTGCTTTTCTGTGAACAGTCGTACTGTATTATTATTATTTTATTTTACTGGCAGTGGCTAATAAATTTTACCTGATTTTCAACATTATTTTATTAGAAAATTCCATAATTTCATAGATCATGATGACATGGCGTTGCGTGCTATAGTAGCGTCGATTTAGAAATTCAATGCAGGAAAATGTTGTCCTATAGGTTTTCTGCTTTATGGCAAGGCTAATTGTCGTATTTTTGTGTTTGTTTTGTGAAATTCTTGGCGTCAATCTATCCATTATTCAATTTGCGTAAAGAAACATTTATGCTTCATTCAGTATGTATGATATATTTTTCGCATTACTAATATTTATGTCGGTCGAAAAAATAAAACGCTCGATAATAGCGCTGTCTCCGGAACTTGAGTTATTTGGTTCACTTGTTCCTAGATTCCCCTAAATGCGCTTATGTCGACGTACTGCTCCTTTATGAGATTTTGACTCAGCGCCCGTAAATATTTATTTATTTATGTAAATTACAGGCTTTTTCGTGAACATTTAGAAATACTATTGAAAAGGTAGATATTATAACAGGTAATATAAAAATAAACAATCTAATTTGAAACTTTTATCCAGAGTTAAATAGTTTCAAATAACAGGTCTACTTGATGAAAAAAAACTATACTTGTGGATGCTTAAACTGTAACGTTGACGTACCAAATATCATATATCAACAGCATGGAAGTATTTTTTCCCCATGTGTTGAATCCGTTGCAAAGGAGTATAATATTGGGACGCTGAAGTAGAATTGTCACAATCAAATGGTAGATACTGTCTTACCGGGAAAATGAAAAGAAATCAGATATAACAGTTCAGGGGTATAAAACATTGAATTAACAATTTTAAACAAACACGCTGGTCGTCTCTAGTGTAGTTCTGGTTTGTCGCGGAGTAGATTTTGTAGTTGCTCCGACCTCTTGACTGTGGCGTGTACGGCACTCTTCAATAAGATGCCCAAATCTGTGGCAGTATGTGCAACGTGCACGGCCTTTGAACTTATTGTCCGCTGTACGCACTTGGCCAGATTTGGCGATTTCGCGCAAGCTTTCTTCCACTGTTCGCGCTTTTTCGAGCAGCTCGGTGAAAGAGCTGATTGATTCGCGGGGAATTTAATCCCGAATTCGGATATTTAGCTGACCGTATACCAGATCGAGCTGAATCTTTTCTAGGTGGGTGGGTGGAGGTAATTCCGCAAGTAGCATCCTTTGCTTAGCGATAAAAACATCGGTTGATACGAAGGTATCAACCGATGTTCATGATTCAACAAAATTAATTAAATGTAAAAAATTGAGAACAAACAAGGGATCAAGTCCCAATGGTATTCCTCCTATTTTTTTTCAAAATGTGTAGGGATGACCTCGCCAGACACTACCCACTATTTAACAAATTACTAAGGAGTATTTTCAATCAAATAGAAAACAGCTCTTTAAGAAAGGCTGTAAGAGTGATATAAAGATTTATAGACCCATCTCTAAACTCGACTGCATAGGAAAGTTATTCGAGTAAATAATACTCGTATATGACAATATGTCTATTCGCTCACGTAAGTAAATATATTATCATCGAGCAACTCGGCTTCCGTAACAAACAACAAAACAAACCTTCTTGAATAATTCCAATACATCCGCGATAGCATTAAAAACCGAATATAAGTGGATATCATCTACATGAATTTTTGCAAAGCATTCAACAAGTTAAATCAATCGCTACTATTCAAGAAGCTGGCATAGATGGAAATACTCTGAAATGGTTTGAGAATTACAATACCGAAAGAAAACGACATAGGAATACTCCGCGGAACTTTTTACTGTAACATCGGGTATGTCACAGGACTCTCATCTTGGACCCTTGTTGTTTTTAATTTTTATTAACGATATAGTTCTAAGAATAAATTTTTCAAAATATCTCCTGTTTGTCGATGACCTTAAGCTGTACAAAAATATTACATCAATAGAAGATTGCAACCATTTGCAAAAAACCTTATCATCACTTCGTGAATGGTGAAATCGTACAAGATTTATATTTTGATGAAAATAAATTTCCTGCGTGCGCAGAAATATGTTATTTCAAGATTTGTATCACATCAATAATGTCACCTTATTGAACATAACTTCAACTAAAGACTTTGGCGTAACATTTAACTTGTCACTAAACTTCTATAAACATGTAAATACTATTAATTGTTATTGTGTTTAAATCGTAGAACTCCATTTAATCTTTTCTTCAGTAGATGCGTAAGTATTTTGTGGCGTCATTATATTAAGCATGTTTTTTTTTTATATACAGGAAAGACTTCAATAAAGTTTAATAGTAGAATGAAGGAGCACCTAAGGTGTTTAAGTAATAATAATAATTGTGAATTTGCCAACCATATTTTGGAAACAAATCTATTTTTTGACATAAATATAGGTTTTAAAATTTTACATACGAATACAACTGGTTTACAATTAGATGCATTACAACTATTTCAAATCAGAAAAAGTGTTAATAGTTAATTTAATATTATTAAAAATTAAATAGCTAAAAAAACAGCTGTGTCTTAAATTTATTTTCACATTAATTTAACATATTTATACCTAGTTATTTTCTTGAATTTATTTATATTAACGATAAAAACAATTTCTTTTTTAAATTTCTAATATAAATTTTATTTATAATTTTTTTTTTCAATAATTTTAACATTTTAAATTAATTATTTACCTACTTTCATCACTTATTGTTAATTTTTGTTTATGTTAGTAATTTGTCTATTCGTATAATATTATTTTCTACATTTATCATTTGTCTATATTTTTTAGTATTCTGTGTATCCTGATGAGGAAAGCATCGCTTTTGAAACATGTTGATATTTATATATCAAACAGTGGTGCAAGCAAAATGCTTCATATTAATTTTATTTATTTAATTTGTTTATTTTAGATTTAAATTATATCAAATACGTCAAAATATTCAAAATTCGTTCAAATATTCGTCTTATTCGTTAAAAGTCGTCGAAATTTTATAAACATTCACATACCGTCAAGACCAACCCGGAAACTGATTTTTTTTATTTGCCCCGATGCAAATTCTCCAATTCCCGTATTTGTGTATAAATAATACCCTTTCGAAATATCGAACCGAAGTGATACGTACGACCACAAATTGATGCACGAGTTTAAAATGTATCGAGAGCATCTCCTGTCCCGATCCTATCTTCCTCTTCCTCTTCCTCTCCCCCCTTCCTTCTTATTTTGTTTTTTCTTTATCTTGTTAGCTTCATAAATAGAACATCTTTATTTAACCACTGTTAGCGCAAGAAACTCTGTTGGCTTACCCTTTGTTAAACTTCGTTTGTATAATTATGTACTTGTATTAAAAGCTGTTTGTTTCTTACAAATAAATAAATAATCCTTTTTTTATAACACCTTGTTTATACAATTGCAACTCTACAACTATTCATTAGACGACGCACGAATCTGAATTGCGGATGGTGAATCACGAATCTTAACGTGAATACAATATACATAATGCTTGCCAATTTATCAATAGCTATATAATAGATGAATACTGATTTGATTACTTGGTAGGAAATTAAGTAATTATTTACATACAAAAACATAATATTGAGTGTTTTTTTTTTTAATTCAGCTATTTTAATTCTTAGGGTCCTTGACAAGATTAATTGAGCTTTATGAGTAATTATACGGCTGGGTAGCAAAGTGGGTACTTAAGAATTTCTGGAAATTTTCCCAAATTATTTGCAAAAGCCGGCCTTCGTTAACGGAAGCCGTTTTCAAAGCAGGAGACCGTCTCATAACAGGAGAAACGTCTTAGAAATTACATTATGTCTGAAACTTTACAAAAGTACTGTTTTTGCTGAATAAGGGCTGCGAAATAATATGAAAGGGAAGAAACTTTACAGTCGGAAATTTATGCTCAAGATTAATAAAATGTTAAATTTTATTTTTAACTTAAGCAATTTTTACTACATGCCTATGAAGCAGAGTGGTAGATTAGGTATTCTCAGTATCGCCCCGGTAAAAGAACACTATCCAGAAGTGAAAAGTTGCTTGAAATGGTTATATCCGTGATTGGCTAGCTGATCTGACTACCCGGGTAATTCTCCAACTTCCTCTTCCTTAACTCCCTCCCCTTCCTACCCCCTTCTGCTTAATAAAATACCCCAATTGGGGACACCAAAGTCCCACTGGTTCCAGACAGTTTGGAGAGTTTTTGTGCGGTATTCACATCAAAATATTAGGTTAGTATGTATAAAGCCTAAAAATTAACGGTGAGCTCTGGTGTAAAGAATTTCACGTAGCTTTCGGTCCGTAAGTTAACAAAGCTATTTTAAGCATGGATCGTTATTTCCATCATGAGCTATATAGTATTTAAATTTCCAATTTCCAATCCTAAAATAAGGTAAGAAATTTTTATTGATCAATCAGTTCAGCGGCTGAGTTGGCATCGCGTTTGGGTCTCACCCAGGCATCGTGAGTTCAATTCTTCGGCTGGCTAAGTCCTCCATTACGACACAAGCAACATCTTCCGCTTACTGTGATGGTAGTAGGAGATTTTCAAATATTGTCAGGTTATTCGTAACCGGGGAATATTTGTCTTTCTTAAAAAAAAAAAAGATATAAAAAAGATATTTAAGAGTGTTGAAATCTTGGGCGAAACCGGTGGTAAAGCAAGTAAAATATAATAGCATTTATGTAACCATATTATATTTGACTGTGTAAATTGATTTATACGTGACCTTACTTCAAATTACGAGTGGTTAATTATATTAGTAAGGTTGAACAGATGGTACTTAGCAACTAGCGAGCAAGTGTAATTCACACGCCTTGTCTAGTTTATATGAATGCGAACGTAAATACTGCGTCTATATTCATGCCATTGGCGTGCGGTCTACAGTAACGGATGTCTACATATTGTGTGCACAATTTGTATATACATATTTTCCTGTATGGATATTTTTATGTATAAGAGTCTACAATTTTCTTAAATATTGTATTATAATAGTGTATAATATTTATTTATTTATTGTACGAAACAAACGGGTGTTAATTTTATTTAATTAATTTGTGATGTTTCACAATTAATTCATTTAAAAATACTATATAGTATATTTTCGCACGTTCCAGAGTGGAAGATACTCTCAATATCGCCCCGGTGATAGACCACTATTCAGAATTGAAACGTTGCTTGAAATGGCTTTTAGACGTGTTTGGTGACTAGATCTGAATAGCCAGGTATTTCCCCACCTTCCTCTCCCGTACACACAATATCTTCAGCTTCACAACATTCCCCAATTGGGGATGCCATAGTCTCACCGGCTCCAGACGGTTGGGAGCAGTTGGGACTCTTGTGCGAAGTTCATATAAAAAAAATAATAAAAGGTGTTAATACAAATATATACACATAGGAAGTTAAACAAAAGGTAAGCCAAAAGTGAGGTTCAGCGAAACCGGTCCAGTAATTTTCGAGAAAATCGAGGACAAACAAACGAACAAACAAACTTACATTGATTTTTATATATATAGATATGCTTAAAGAGTTTACGCTGAATGTTTTGATTCTTACTTTATAATATATACAATACCTACATACATTCTGACGTTATAGTTTCTAAAATTCTCCACTTGATATGTTTTTTTCTTACCCAAGTGGACACACTAGCGACATTTCCTTCCACGAGTGGCCATTCTTCCAACTAATATTTCTAGACAATTTTTTCATCAAAACTTTACTTTAAAAAAACGGCGCATTCACTTTTACAATTGTTTTGTAAAACATTGATATGTCCATCTCTTTAAAGGTTTCTAAAATCTTACTCTTAAATTATTAACATAGAAATTCAGTCAAAACTGTTTTCGCAAGAAAAAATAATACATACCCAACTTCATGCATTACTCAGTTGCAACAAAGTATTAATTTAAATAAAATAATTTGGGAAGTTTTAATTATAAGAAAAATGATTGCTTAAAGAATACGGATTATTGAAATCTAAATTAATTTATGACTCTAAATTATCTCAGGGTATGTACAGTCTCGAAAAGAGAATAAGAAATATTTCATTCCAACATTGGATAACAAATAATATTTTTAAGAAAGCATTGTCGCACGGAGAAAATATTAGTAGGACGCCATGTTTTACTGGAAAAATAACAATTAATTCAAGATGAAAAGGGTAAACCGGGAATTTACATCTACTCTTTCGAAGTGCTTCCAAAATGAATTCGCCATCTATTGAATGATTGTGTCACATGCATGTACCATGAATATTGGTTTTGGGTCGACGTTTTCATTAAATATGTTTATTTTCCTGCCGCGTACCGAATGCTGGCGCCCGTCACTGATCTGCATAGATATACGTACATTTTGTACATGATATACAAGAAACCAGAATCCATCGTTGCAAAAGGTCTTAAGACGTTACTCGTCACGCTTTGTATCAGATGGACTTTTCCCATTCAATCAGCGTTTGTTCTGTACGCATCTTCTTGGGTTCCGTTGAATATACTACTGCCTACTTGTCGATTAGACCACCTGAAGAAAGAGGTCAGTTGTTGGAAGGGGCCGCACACAGGTAATAATATTAACCAATGTCTAGCATAATCAACTGCCTGTCGGCCATTCTTAGATTCTAATAAATGGTTTGATGCGTAAATTATATAGAAGTTTTGGTTTACAAAGGCTTTGGAAAGCCATGATGTATTATGCATAAATATTACGTGATTGATTGAAATATTTATTTCTGACACAATGTGTCACAACATGTCATGTCAATATCATTTGAATGCCATTGTATTGTTTTAAATAATGGCGTAACCCCATTTTAGGTATTTCTATGACATTTGAGGTTAGAGGGGGGAAGGAGAAGAAGTGAAGGGAGAGATATGTTGGGAAGTTCTTGGCTATTTAGATTTTGATTCATAGAACATAGAACACAGAACATAACATATCCAGAGTGGAAGATACTCCCAGTATCGCCCTGGTGAAGGACCACCATTCAGAATTGAAACGTTGCTTGAAATGGCTTTTAGCCGTGTTTGGCGACCAGATCTGAATAGCCAGGTATTTCCCCACATTCCTCTTCCCCTTCTCCTTCCCCTCCCCAATACCTTCTGCCTCACAACATTCCCCAATTGGGGATGCCATAGTCTCACTGGCTCCAGACGGTTGGGAGCGGTTGAGACTCTTGTGAGGTATTCATGTAAAAACAAGCTAAAGTCGTTTAAAGCAACGTTTCGTGTTTATGTTTAAACTAGGAGTAAATATTCATATCTCTCGAAGGAATTTCCTTTAATAAAAATCCTTCTTTTCAAAAAATGACAAAAAATGACGTCGTGTTCACTTCCAAGCGCGAAAATAGAGGCAATGATTTTACCGGCCGGCTATTTCAACGAGGATGAAGCGTGCACCGGTTGCCGGCCGGTTTGTCTGACCACCGTACGAGTGGATTGTGCTTTCGCGCCCAAATACAAACAGATACGATGGAATTTTGAATGTTATTTGTGACAGAATTAAAGAACAAACAGCGGGCATGAGAATATACTGATATTCTCATGCCAGGGGAGAAACTAGCTACAAATAAATTAATGTAAGCCTCAAAGCAGACCATATGAAGAGGAAAGGCTGCGCTGTCTGTTTCACACATAACTTAATTTTGGTTTTGAGGCCAAAATACCCATCAAAACTAAATTACATATTTTAAATTAAAGGTTTAGTAAATATCTAGTACGGATGAGAAGTATTTTTTTTTTACATGTGGTATACGCCATGAAAAAAAAATTTTTTCATAATTTTAGAGGCAACTTAGAGAATTATTTACTTTTTTATGAAGGAAAAAAATTGTCAGGTGTAGGTGGGTATTTTGGCCTCATACCAAAATTAAGTTTTGTATGAAACAGGCCGCTCAGCCGTTCCTCTTAAATTATCTCGGCATTGGTTAAATTAATTGTTCATCTTTGAACGTAATATTAATTGTTTTGTTTTCTAGCTAACTAACTAACTAACTAACCATCACGCCGTTTCACCGCGGGGGTAGGCAGAAAGGACGGACCGCCAAACAACTCGATCTTGGCATACACTTCTTGCTTCATTCACATTCATACATCGTCTCATACATTCTCTTCTATTATTCCGTCTTCTGACATGGTCCGACTTAAGTATTTGATTGACTTGATCATGACATGTGTTCCTCGGCTGTCCCCGGCTTATTCTTCCATTCACATTTGCGTCATACATTCTTCTAAAAAAATAAATTATAACCCAATTCAAAATCACTTGTAATTTAATCGGGACTTGATTGACTTATGAAATGTTTAATTAAAGTGATTTGATTCGCATTGAAATCATCATTCTTTATTACTTCAAAGAAATTTCATTGAATCATCTCCCAGAGGTGAAATAACATTGTATACATTTTTGTAGGTTTCAAGGTCGAAGAAGTTTTTTACCTAATGACCTCAGCAATCTTATCGAAATCATTGTTCACCGGCTGTCAGCAGCAGAATTTAAAAACACTGATTTATTGTTCACCATGATTCGTTATACAAAATAATTCTCAAGCGTTTTTTAATGATGGCGCTGGTCTTCGAAAGATTATTTTAATGATTTTTGGTTTCAAATATTAAAACCCCGGGAAGTAATCAAAAGTAATGATTTTAGCGTACAATTTAATTGCGTAGTAATTGACGGGTCTCTACACTAACAATCTAATAGACGTATTTATTTGATAAACGCCCATCTGTGCTTTTACATGGATTTTAGAACATAATATAAAGAGTTATCGAAAATTACAAGTACATAGAGATTCTAGACCATAAAGTAATGAACAATCATTTTCAAACTTTTAACAGTGACATAAAATAGAATACCAAAACAATATTATAACACAAATCATTGACGCTAGATTATTCAAGCTACAGTATTACAAATTATAGGATTCATCAAAGTGCTGGTATAGATCACGCTTTACTGAATAGATGGAGTCAATAAATACATCAACAACACCTCCAAACCTGTTGCCCAGATCATGCATCCTATTTTTTTCCTCCACACAGGAGACCCTGAAGGGAATAATTTCCCTCAAGGCCTATATCATCTTTGGGGATGCTGTGTGGGATGGGAAGAAGTGAACTTGGGTCTTGAAGAGACCCATGTTGCAGGATGGAGGAAACACAGAGGCTGGCAGATCATTTCACAGCCGAGCTTTTGAACACAGGAACGAGTCGTAAAAGCGACCCGTTCTCATATGACAAATGTCGACTGTGTGCAAATGTTGGGCAGGCGTTCGGCGTGTTTCCCGTCTATGCACCGGTGCCGAAGGGATCAATGACGCTAGTTCCTCAGAGCATCTTCCATTAAAATACCGGTAAAACAAGGACAGCATTCCCACCTGACGTCTGTGCTCCAAAAATTATAATCCGTTTGTTAAGATCGGCGAATCTATCAAATTATTGGTTAGTGAATGAGAGTGATAGTTTGTTGTGTAAGTGTTGGAGAAAAATGTTACAGTTTGTCTTCTGTTCCTCGTCGGTACATTTAATTTAATAGCGGCGAGGATGGCAGGGCTGCCAATTAGGTTGTTAATGATTCTAAATAATACAACTAGGTCTGACATAATTCTCCTGTCAGACAGCGTAATCAGATGCGATCGATTCATCAAACCAACATAATTAATATTTTCAATTGTAATTGTGAGTTTAAAATTAATATACCTAAGAAATTTGTTTAAATAAAAAATGTTTTTGTTTTAAGCCACTTTATTTTTATACATATTTATGCATTCGACCGGTTTCGGTTGGACTCAACCTTCTTCAGGAATGTACACATAAGAAATTTGTACTGAATCCGTTCTATATTGTTAGAGTGTACATTCTACAAAGGGGACCAAATCGGTGAATTATACTCCACTTGACTTCTAACTAATGAAGTTCTAAAGTTAATCATTGAAGAAGATAATATTAACACATCCCAAATGAACCACGAAATCGAAAACACAATAGAAATTAAAAAGATTTCAGTCGCATCTGGGACTCGAACCCAGGACCTCTACCTATCCGGGGTAACCGCTTAACCAACTTAGCTAATGAGACCTGTCCAATTTACGCCATTTACACCGATATCATACTTCATGTTCAAGATTTGCTAATATTATCCTCCATTTATATAAATCCCATATTATTGGCTGCTATCCTTATGATGATTGCAAAGTTTCGGGTAGGTATATCCGAGACTCTATCCAGATTACAATTGAGTGCATCTTTAAATCCTTGTTAGTTATATCGTTAAGGCGATGCAATGGGAAGTAATGCAAAAGCATGTGTTTTCGGTTTGAGAATTTGATGGCCTAGAAATATCATAGATCATTTAATTAAATACTCCAAGTAGAACACACCTTGGCCTTTCGTTTAATCGAGCATTTTTTTGGTGTGCCTTTTTATAAGCCTATAAAAAAATAAAGTATCAGGCAATAAAAAAATGTTTATAGCGCAAACTCTCCTACTTACGAACCTCTTTTCCAATATTTTCATATTGTTCATTGTGGTAAATTAAGTTTTTTTAGAATATAACCGTAAAACATTTCAATAATTATGTCTGAGCTTTACAGAATAGAATAAAACACGCATTTTGGTGATGGTTTTTTTGTGTAAATCGAAACATGCGGCCGATGTTAAGCGGGAATCTCAACCTTGTCGCCACCTGCATAAGAAGCGCGTGATTTCGTTGGAATTTTAGCCGGTGGATCGCCTTAATGTGTGTAATGAATGTAAAGTTTTCATCGAATATTAATATTACATAATAGTATAAGTACTTATTGCAAAAACCACGATTAAATAAAACGACATAAATCGAAATTGTAACTTTACTACCCTTACATACCTAAATAGAGTTTCCTATTTGATATTCACATTCAATTTCTAATTGATAATCGCTGAATTCGGTGACTTCTGACCTGACTACTCGCATTTATTTATTTAAACGCCCGGAGGCCTTTTACATAATAATACCTACGTATTTTATAGAAAATAAATATAATAAAATTAAGTATTCAGTCAATATCAATTTTAATAAAAAATATGAAGCAAGTAAAAATACCGTTCTATATATGAAAGATATATCTTAATGTAAATATCAGAATCACGATGTTTAAATAATAATAATTTTTGTGAGTTTGTTAATCATCTCATTTCACCTGATCATATTTTTAATAAATATACAGGAGTTCAAATTCTTCACCAATAATAAAGTCAATATATTAGACAATTTATTAGCACTGGAAATTAGAAAATCCTTAAATAATAATTTCCTTCCGAAACAGGTGGATATTATTACGTTAATTTCAAGTGGTTCAAAACAAATTTATGCGTTTATATATTACAGGTAAAAAGAGATCGTTGACACTTTTTTGAAGTTTGCTAAGGTCAAATTATTGTCGTGTATCCATATGATTGAAATATTTGTTACCGAGACTGTGTAAACGTTGTATTGGGGAATGAAAACTATATTGAGTTGGTACATTTTTGGTGTAGGTAACCCATTTCTAGGCGGGTTACTTATATTATTATTATTTTTATTTTTTTATAAGAATACCGCACAAGAGTCTGAACTGCTCCCAACCACTGTCTATGAGTGAGACTATGGCATTCCCAATTGGGGAATGTTATGAGGCTGAAGGTATTGGGGAGGGGAAGGAGACGGGGAAGAGAAAGGTGAGGAAATACCTGGCCATTCAGATCTGATCACCAAACACGGCTAAAAGTCATTTCAAGCAACGTTTCAATTCTGAATGGTGGTCTTTCACCAGGGCGATACTGAGAGTATCTTCCACTCTGGAACATGGGAAAATATACTATATATTATTTTTAAATTAATTAATTGTGAAACAGCACAAATTAATTACATAAAATTTATTTGCGCACGCCGGGATTTGAACCCGCGACCTTCGGATTCGTAGTCGAGAGCCTTACCCCTCGACCATGGAGGCCGTTATTATGTACGATACCTCTAGCATGACGGGCAAGTGACGTTTCAGCAGGGCGATACTGAGAGTATCTACCAATATTTTTGTGAATAATTACATAAATTTCACAATTACATATAACGACGAAATATTATATTTAAGACCTCAATTATCTGCAGGATTAATGTGGGTACAAATGACATACCTGCGTATCGAATGCAATATTATGTAATGTATTTTTACCATCTAAAAGTTCTTTATGAGGTGTAATTATGTTGTCTAAATAGTGGCGTAGCTGACAATGGCTGAGTATCACGGGCATCTGCTCAACGCTCAGTCTCTTGAAGAGGCTTGGTTACTCAATAATTTGAATTAATTTTACTCTGTTACATCCGTTAGTGCAATGAAAACTTTCCATCAGCGGCGATAGCCCACTGTATTCTACTGACTTAAACTGGCATAAAAGTAAGGATAAGGATATATACCAGAATTGCGTTATGTATTCGCTTATCAAAGCTCAATATTTTAATAATCTTGTATTATATAAATAAGAATGTCCCGGGCGAGTGGAGTGTGTTTGTTTTGAATATAAATCTACAGTTTTATTGAAAAGAGCTTGATTGAATTTTGCACACTTGACCTACAAAACGAGAGAAAGGTCACTGTTGACATGAGATTCCGAAAAAGTACCCTCATCCCCCTTTCCCATCATTAAAGTAAAATTTTAGTACTCCTTGGTGAAATTTTGCACACTTGACGTTCAAAATAAGAGGAAAAGTACTGTTTACAGGTAGGAAGTAGGAGTAGGAATAGGAGTAGGGGTAGGGGGATGGATTATAAAACTTTACTCCAAACCATTAATAACCCCGGCAACGCCAGGTATATCAGTTAGTGGTGTATAATGAAATCTACAATTCGAGGTGTAGGGGAACGTATGCCCCAGGAAGATATGGATCTATAGAGTGCATCAAATACTAGAGTCCCTTTATGTCAAGAGCTAAAATAGCACAGGAATATGCCTAAAAAGATCTATGAATGAGAATGAAACAAAGAGTGTGTACCAATACAGAATTGTGTGAGATCCTCTCTGCTTACCCATACACTTAATTAACTTGCTTTACGTGTTAACAAGTTGCCCCGGGGTCCGGAACATTATCGTTCCAACACTATGTCTTAGCTTTTTTTGCTTCATATCAACTAAAACCAAAAAAATACAAAGATATATACGTTTTTCGAAGCACTTATGTTTAATGAAGCTACAGTAAAAAAAATCCGTACATAGGAATCTAGTACTTACCTACTTCCAAGCCGGGCACCCATTGATAATATATTGTTACACGTATTCAGACGAGTAAAAAAATTCGACGTCGAGACTTTTGATGAGAAAATTGGCGCTCGGCCATTCCTCCGAGCGCGCTACGTGCTTATGCGACAAGCGCGATGCGAGTTTGTGATATGTACTCGTATATGTATTATACACGTACATGACGTTTTGTTATCGTTATCTCTAATAGATATATTGGGAAATAGAAGAAATTCAGAAAAAAAACTGGTTTTAGTAAAATAATGAATAAACATTAAAAAACATATCTTCATCTTTTATCTTCCCTTCGTCTTCGATCTTCTTCTTCTTCTATCTTTTATTATATAAAGAATGTCCCGGGCGGACTGTGTGTGTATGTTTTTATTCCGGGCTTGGTGAAATTTTGCGAACTTGACCTTCGAAACAAGGGGGAAGGTCTACATGAAATTTTGAAAACCACCCCCATCCCACTTTCTGAGCAACTGTTGAGCCGATTTTTGTGGATTAAGTTCCCCTCAGCAGAGACTACTTATAAAAAAGTGTCAACAGGGTGAACAAACGTGGTCGAAATGTCAAATGTCATTATTAGTTTACGATCTATTTTTACGCGATTCAAATATTGAATGACAGATTTATTTCTGTTTTCAAATGTCAGAACATGTTTTTTGTATATTTAAAATAAAACTGAAGAGAACCCAACTTATTTCACTAATTATAAGCTATGTATTGTCTTGTTTTTCACTCATCGAGAAATGTTAAATGTTCGAAACGAACAAGTAGAGTCAAGCCAACACTTTATTTTCAACATATTTTTAACACACACGTATGTGAAATATAAAATGTTGGTTTATGTATTAGTTTTTAAAACAAATGAGATGTATTCATAATAAATACAATACTAACTCATCTATGTTAATTTTACGTTGAAAGTTTTATTTTGATGTCACTTTATTGTGAATTAAAGTGGGCGGACACTATTTAATAGTGGGCGGGCACATCCATAGACAATTTAGGATAAAAAATGCTTGGAAACAGGAAAATAGGGCGAATACTTAACAAAACAGTTGGCTGATCGCTGACTCAGATTGATCATTCGAAAAGTTCGGAAGAACGACTGTTAATTTAATCTTATTTACTATAAGAAACAACTATTTACATCGGGGAGATGCAATATTATGCATTTAATTTCAAATTCATTAAAAAATATGTAAAATTACGTAATTTCCCGTTTACAATTGGCGCCAGACTTTCTTAGACTGAAGAGGAATACTGTATAATTACTGAAACGATTTTTCATTTACGAAATACTTAATGCTTATATTAAGATTAAACTGAAAGTGTTTTCTAAGTTTGCAAAGAAAACTATACAGATCTTTACGATTATGAGTGTGATGATTTTATTTCTCCTTTAGTTCACATGAAATAAGGGCGAACAAAAATGTTTCCAAAATGCTGACAAAATATCTGTTTATCCAGTTGCTTCCTTTACAAAAAAAGCTACACCCGAAACCCACAAAACATTCGTATACGTCAAATTTGTTGCTGCGTTATCTCGTTTAGTATTTCGAGGTCAGCCGAAGCTAACGAATTTGTTCGGGTATTTTCGTCTCTCCTATACAAGTTACGTCACTAGTCACACGTACTGATATTGCGAAATCTAATGAAAAAAACGTTGTTTTTTTACCTACTTTTTGAATAATAATCCGAAGGACGTGCGGTTAAAGTGTAAACGCAATGGTTTGTGACCTTGGATGAGTCCGTAATTGAATAACCATTTTTCATGGTGGGCAAAATTCAACGGAAATTAAATCAAGTGAATTGGGCTGTCAATTTCATCCGAAATACGAATTAGGTTCTCCTCTATCTTTTGGTTCGGAGAATATTATAAATGGATTTAGAATGTTTCAGTAAGTTTTTATGAAGTGATATTTATTTGTTTTAAATATGTGCAAGTTTATACGTAAGTACTCAAAATATGAATATTTAAAAAAAAATGATAGTATCTGTTGAAACCGTAACCGTTTTCTATACAATCTTATCTGTGCATGCGTACAGAAGGGGGGACTATCGACAGAATGTTGAGTGCCGCCCGTCCCATGCAGGATACATAAGTTTTTACTTATATACGTCTGCATAAAGCTGCATTTCATGCAAAGTGTAAAAAGGCACAAGGGACAAATTAATAAAACAGTTTGTTAACTTACGGATTTGTGCGGGGAAAGCGGGAATGCGGGAGAAGGTAAGGAGGAAGGTTGGGAAGGCGAATTTGCGGGAGACAGTGTGTGTGTGTGTGAGAGTGTGTGTGTGCTTACCCTGAGAGAGGTTTTCTTCCAGGGAGCTCAGCTCGGGACCTACGACTAGCTCACAATCGGCAGGCCTCAGAGCTCTTCTTCAGGATCGTGAATCGACAGTCAGTCTTATAATTGGGGATTGCGACTCGAGGCTTTATTAATTAAAACTCTCAGATGCTTTCAGTAATCAGTTGTTTACTCGGTATAAAAGGGCACAGGCATAGTAAGATTACACAAAGGGATCATGTTAACCTAAATGTTACCAATGTTACGGGTAATCTATGATTCTCTCTCTGAAATAACTCTACGAACGGCATTGTTAAATGTGGCTCGAAATGTAATTACAACACAATGAAAAGGGGGTAATCAAGATACAGCTCACGGTTGGGAATGATGGTTGTCGGTCGTGCGTCCGGGTAATAATCCATTGCCAAGTCCATGATGGATGGTGCACCTCGGAGAGGATGTTGACAAGCCCGGGTCCACAGAAAAAGTGAAGCGTTGCGAGCCCGCGGCCGTACCCGGGACCGCGTATGAGTAATGTTTATTTTTTGACGCTAGGGGTGCTAACTTAACGAGTGGCTAGTAATTTATAGGGTATATGCGTTATGTAACACATTCCCCCATGTCACGAAAAAAAGCGCCGTGGTAATGAAGCTGTAGGACTAAAAAAATCCTCTAAAATGCACCAATGTGACATTACATACAATGTGAGTGATGGGGCAAACATACATGATTATGCACTAAAATCAACAAAATAATACATAGTTATGCAGAACAGTGATAACAATACATGGTTATGTTGAATAGAAACAAAAATACATGGTTATGTTGAATAGAAACAAAAATACATGGTTATGTTGAATAGAAACAAAAATACATGGTTATGTTGAATAGAAACAAGAATACATGGTTCTATGGTTTATCATTGGTCTGTAAGCTAAGTTTCGGAGTGGTTTTGCGTTGTGGAGCGACGTGGGTTATTCACTGGTTTTATGTTATGACTTCACTGTAACCTGACCCTTTCGAGATAACACTCGGGTCAAGAAAAAACAAAAGTTCGGTGGATTTTCAAAGAAGTTGGCGGAGAGTTATCATCACCGAGGTTTGGAGAAATAAACAGCAGTAAATGGTTTGTGGTTTGCGAGATGAGCCAGAGAGGATTCCTTATGCCAGGTGGCGAGGCAGGAATATGGTTGATGATGTTCCAAGGTGAAGTGGTTGTATATGGTGAATATTGCGCGGCGGCCATGTTGGTAAGTCTTGACAGTTATGGTGTGCAAGATAAGGGTTGTGTCCATGTCTAGCGTGACAAAAGACGGCAGCTGGCTATTGATGAACTGGAACGTGTCTTGGTAGTGATAATGTATGCAAGACAATGATGAGTCTATGTCTAGCGTGACAAAAGACGGCAGCTGGCTATTGATGAACTGGAACGGGCCTAGGACTGACATGTCCAAAGGGTCGTTTTGAAAGTGTCTATGTATTATGAGACAACTTGGTTCGCAACTACACGTACGACTCCAGCTTGATTATGGTAGGCAGGGTCGGGTGTTTTTATGTTTGTGGTTGAAGATGATGAACCTCCGTGACAGTTTGTGGTGATGGGGTGAAGTTCTACTAGGCTGGTGATGGAGAAGGCTGCTGGGCTGATGATGAAGAAGGCTGCTGGGCTTCTTTTTAGTCCAGGGGGAAATTATTATTAAAACAAAATTCTTGAAGTTTACCTGCCTGGTAGACCAATGATGCAAAGGTTTGGAGAGAAACAAGTGTGTTGTAAGAGAGAAAAGAACGTAGGTTAACCGCATTTAGAGAATTCCAGAGAGAGAGAGAACGAACAAAAAGGAAATAAACAACTGAGCTGAGAGTCTTAAATTATATACAAATACCAGTATTCAGCATCAAAGGTGACAATATATAGTCCATTCAGTGCAGTAGCATTGAATACATATCCACTGATACAAGAACCGAGGTTTGTACATAATTACACATACCTTACTTGAAAGCAATTGACCCTTTGTGGTCAATGTAATCGCTGAGGCGGTGACAATATATTACTATCAAGGTAAGATATTTGAGGGTGGAGTTGAGAAAATAATTCATGGATGAGGTTTGACCTATTTGACAGACGTTATGCTGAGAGCGTAACGTACAATTTCCAAATACATGAATCATTTATTTCACTTGGGTGACAAGGAAATTGAGTACAGAAATCTGCTGTGATCTGGCTAGAGTCCAGGTTCAATCTCCAAGGGAATGAAGAAAGGTAAACAACAGGGTTCTGGACTCATTACATTTGTACAAATGAATGATGATTACAGCATACACAGTTATACAGAACTAGTCTTTCGCGTGTATTAGGCGAAAGGCTAGGGGTCGTTTTAATCTTCTACACGTTTGTGGGAAAATGACAGACCCTTGTTCAAATTTCACAAACCTAGGAGTTTTCTTATTCGTTTTCTAGACAACGAGTTACAAGTTTTATACAAATATCACAAAATATCAAACATTTAGTTCGATAGACAACAAATGTGGCAAACTTTATTTCAAGAAAAGCCAAAAGATATTATGTCGTTCGCACGAATCATGGTGAGTTTTATAACGTCTTCACGTATCATGGTGAGTTTTATAACGTCTTCACGTATCATGGTGAGTTTTATTACGTCTCCACGTATCGCGCAAAATTGAACGATTTGCAAGGGTGCCCAGTATTGAAAAGACGGTAAAAAAAATTAGGAATTTATGACAAATTACTGAAACAAATTTACCTAAATGTCAACATAGTTGACAACAAGAGTAATTATGACGACTCCTCGTATCATGGTAGATATTTTAACGTTCACACGTATCATGTAATACAACAATTACGTTCAAAAGGTACCCATTTCAATACAGACGGCGAGGTTAACATTAATACCATATATTTAATGATTGAATTAACAGTCCTTAACACGGCGTAAAATGTATATTTTAAATAATACAAAAACAAGTACAAAAGAGACCTGAATGGTTTTAAAAACTCTAATTGTAACGAGGGGAGCAAAGTGATGGTAAAATATTTACTTACACAGAGCAAGGTATTTAGCAGAAGAGACCGAATTGGTTTTACTTACTCTTTTGCCAGAGAGTTACTGTGATGACTTAGTTATAAGGCTAAGTTTACGCAGCACAAAATGAATTAGGGACAATACAAGACATGAACCTAACAAAGAACATATCACTATGGCTTATCCAAGACCACTTTAGGTTTTACATACTTGGAATAATCAAGGCAATAGTTATATAAAGTAATTGTCATTAGTGAGGGGAACCGATCTTAAGATTGTTCATTATGCCAATGACGTTTTTAGAATTGACGTGTCAGTGTCGAGTTCTGAAAAATGGGAAAATAAAAGAGCAATTTGGGTGAGCGCCATTCAATTTTGGAAAAATTGAAAAAACAAAACATTTACCCGTTATAACTTTCGTTCAACAGGTGTGATTTTCGAGTCAGAATGTTGATACCACAGCGGGAATTTACACTTGCATTTGACTGAAAATCCTAACCAGAGTTTGGTTACTGTAATTGGATGAGTAACAAAAGTCAATGACCTTTGTACGTATGTACTCTCGAGGAGTGAGATATTTGAACAAACAAAAGTGACAAAAGGTTGCACAAGAAAAGACAAACACAGAGATGAATTGAATATTTACACATGACATGATGGGACGGAACCGTTGTTATAGTAAGAGGGTAGAGTAACACCTCTGGGTACGCGTTTTCCCAGAAATAATTACCGACAACGAAGGTGATTTCCTTATTTTGAAGTGATCAGTTTCAAAAAAGAAAAAAAAAGGTGTCCGTCAAGAGTGAAAATGAAGAATGAAAACAGAGATTGAAAACAAAACAGACGATTGATTATATACAATTATGTTACAAGAGGAAAGTGTTACACCTGACACTAATGTAACTTCCAAAAATGTAAGGTTTTCTTACATGTTAAATAGTGAATGTTTCTGCGACATTCGCAACATGTGGCAATTGTTGATTTTGTCTACAGGGTATGGATGAGTCAACATGGGATATGGTTTCTATTGTTTCCATATTTCCAGTTTTGCGGATGTCCTTCATGTTGTATTTGACATAAATGTCAGATGGAGTGTATACTGAATCTGAGATTCTTCTCAGTCCAGTTTCCAAACGTAATCTTCGAGGGTAGACAGAGGTTTGTAAGTGTGGAGTGGTTGACTTTCCATTCTGATGAAATTGGTCGTAGTTTATATTTAATTCCTCTGTGACCGAGATGGTATTCTTGTATTCTTGAGGAATGATTTCTCCTTCACCGGGCTGCATGGAATTGAAGGGCTGGGCCTTGATGTATTTTTTGTTGAAAAGCTGTGCGTATTTTATTAGAGCTTTCTTAGTTTTGTTTTGTGGAGACAGGTTTCTGTCGCGCAATGCTTGAAGAATTGTGTCCTTGTTTGATTGGTGAATGTTGGCGATGATACCCAAGGCAGGTGTGGATTCCATTTTGAAAATTAAAATTTAAAAAAAAGAGAGAGAAAAAAAAAAATTTTTTAGACTTAGAAAAAAAAGTTGAGATCCTCTGATTTTTCTAAGTGTTTGAAATTTAACAAAAATTGGCCAGGGATTTGTTTAGGGGGAAGATATTTTAAATTTCACTATTCACTTTGTAACTTTTACTTAAAACTTGAAAAAATTGCCAAGATTCTAGTTTAGAAAATGGTAATTTTCAAAAATCACTTTACACTTGTTGAAATTTGAGGTTAATTGACACTAGGCCCGTAATTAGATTTAGGGAACCGGTAATTGACAATCACTTCCTTGATTATTGATTTTTTTTTTTTAAGAGAGAAACTCGAAAAGGGATAAAAATTCGTCATTAATTTATTTTTGAAGTTTATTTTTCTGAAACACTGGCGTAGTATTTTTAATTATAAATTTAAAGTACCACTTGATTTAATTGTCTTTGGCTTATTTTTTATTATTATTGTCACTGTCAGAGGGTTTTTATTCACTTAATAAGGTATCAATACAATATGTAAACACAATGTTACATATTTGCGAGAATTATTTGAGGAAATTTAAGTAGGTAATCCTTGTTGTAAATTAGTTATACCTGTTGTTTACTGGACAAAAGGACTTAATGGTGTGTTTGCGATCTTATTTATCGAAAACAACTTAATTGTTGAAAAGCCGATAGCAACGTAAGGGACGGCGCGAGTTGTTTGTTTATGGAGCTGTCAAAAAATCAGCTGATTTGATCTAGGCAACTTGAGAGAAATAAAAGAGGGACTGTAAAGTTGCCCATTCTGTTAATTTGCAAGTCGGTATAGATTCAATTTTGCCAACTTGACAATGATACGACGCGCTGCGTCTGGAGATTGTTTAAACGAATTTCAAACGAGTTTGGTTGAAAAAAGAATTCGGTCGAATGTTCCAGAATTCTGCCGTGCTTTGTCGAACGTTCCCGATGCGATCGTCGCGTCACGTGACATGAAATGTTCTAGAATGTATTGGCGCGTTTTTTTTAACGGTTTCAGTCGAGCGTCTCGAATTTGTTTCTAGAAAAATCTGGCGCGTTTTTAACGGGTTTTTTTTGAACATGTTTAGAGATGATTCCAGAAAAAAATTGCTGTGGGAACAATTTACAGGGAGAAGATACAATACAATAAGAGACATTTATACCAATTCTGAAAGCATCCTATGAGCAGGAACTATGTTTGCAACGAGAATAATTGCGGCAAGTTCAATGTATGGAGTCTGTTTCCAAGTCCCAAAGAAAGCACCGACGTTGGGAAGCCAGTGTTAACTTACGGATTTGTGCGGGGAAAGCGGGAATGCGGGAGAAGGTAAGGAGGAAGGTTGGGAAGGTGAATCTGCGGGAGACAGTGTGTGTGTGTGTGTGTATACCCTGAGAGGGGTTTTCTTCCAGGGAGCTCAGCTCGGGACCTACGACTAGCTCACAATCGGCAGGCCTCGGAGCTCTTCTTCAGGATCGTGAATCGACAGTCAGTCTTATAATTGGGGATTGTGACTCGAGACTTTATTAATTAAAACTCTCAGATGCTTTCAGTAATCAGTTGTTTACTCGGTATAAAAGGACACAGGCATAGTAAGATTACACAAAGGGATCATGCTAACCTAAATGTTACAAAAATGTTACGGGTAATCTAAGATTCTCTCTCTGAAATAACTCTACGAACGGCATTGTTAAATGTGGCTCGAAATGGAATTACAACACAATGTAAAGGGGATAATCAAGATACAGCTCACGGTTGGGAATGATGGTTGTCGGTCGTGCGTCCGGGAAATATTCCATCGCCAAGTCCATGATGGATGGTGCACCTCGGAGAGGATGTTGACAAGCCCGGGTCCACAGAGAAAGTGAAGCGTTGCGAGCCCGCGGCCGTACCCGGGACCGCGTATGAGTAATGTTTATTTTTGACGCTAGGGGTGCTAACTTAACGAGTGGCTAGTAATTTATAGGGTATATGCGTTATGTAACAAGTTAAAGGGGAAAAATAAAGTGTATTAAATCAATTGTGACTATAATCGTTTTATTCGTTTAACCCTTTAAGTGCGGATTACGTCCATAGATAGGAGCCGGCGCCCTGCCACCATCGCGGATGCCGTGTATAGCCCTTTTAGTATATATATATATATTGTTTTTCATTTATGCATTTAAGTAAAAAACAAGTGCGTTGGTGATAATTTCAGTGGTTTGAATCAATCATGGCATTTGATTTTATATCATAACAGTATTATTTTGTGCTTCTTATGTAAAGGTGAGACTTTTAAATTTACTTAAATGTAATTTGTTAATTTTAAAAGATACTCCACACAAATAACAAGATCGCATACTGCATATTCCGCAGTAAAGGAGTTAAACTGTCCAATTATACTACCCTTTTTGGAATGAAAATGATCTAAACCGCAGACAATGCATCCGGCGTAAGCCGAAATTAAGTTTGTTTTCTCTTTCCTGCAGAATGCGGATTCGACACGTTACATTGGGACAGTCTATATTCGGCCCTGTCAACTATTGCTCGATACTAAACTTTAACATGAATGAAGGCTAAAGAAGGTTGCTAAAAATTGCGCTTATTATAACGGCAACATTTTTCTCTCGTGTGCATGCAATATTTATTTTAGACAAGAAAAAATATTTCTTACATCTGAAAATCTGAGAAAGATTTGAAACAAAATTGGGCAACTTTAAAAAAATTACAAACATATTCATGTGCAGATTCTGAAATGAATCATTTATTTTTATTTCCACAAATAAAATTCTTAATTTTTTTAAAAATGTTATTGTGAATGTCTGAAGATCCAGGATCCGTTAGTAAAAATCAGGACAACCGTGATCGCACTAATAACTTGTATAAACATTATGCCACATCATGCAATTATCACGCGTTTGTCCTCAAAAGAGTATCCCAATAACACGGTTATAAATGATATTTGCTCCTCGCACACCGGTCTGTTTCTTTATGTAATACATATCACTTATAGTTTACCTCTAAATTCGTGCACTGTTAAGTAACCTGCTATTGAGGACGTAACAGATTTCCTCTGAAAGGAACTACAATATGACATACTTCTTACTATCGTTGTTTGTAGAAATAAAATATTTGATATGATGTAGGTTGTTGGGTTTTGCAGGAAAATCCATCAGAAGGGAACACGTAGAAATTATTTCAACGAATTTCTCTCCGGCCTCTGAATTGAAAATCTTTTACCATATATCATACTCAATCTATATAGAAAATAAAATATTTACAGATGTTCATTGGAATATGCAGTATAAATATTCTGCATTTATTCACAAATGAATGAATAAACTCAGGATTTATAATATGAAGTGTAAGGATCGTAGAAAGTTTTGAATCGTGTAATTCCCCCCGAAAGGAACATTCAAAAGTCACCGTTGCACTTTGAAATTACAATGGCGAAAATTCAGCCAGCTGAAATTACGCGCCGAAAATTACGCTAAATTGTACTAAATTATACTTGCAATAAATTACACGTGGTGAATATAACAATTGTTAAAATTACATTTTATTTTGTACGCTTGCATTTAATTGATGTATAATTTTCTCCACATATAATGTATTTCTACCACGTGTATTTTTCGCCGTGTAATTTTAGAACACGTAAATTCAATCAGGCTCCAAAAGTGACATATATTTTGAATGTGTATACAAATAGAAAGGAATTTTCAGATTGTTATTGAGACATTGAGAAAATTCAGAATCGAACACAGAATTCGAAATACATAATATATCAGTTCTTCAATTCAGGTAAAATCACTTTGTAGCATCATTTTCAATTAAATGAAGAGATAATTTGTTTACCATAAAATTTTTTTTAAATATCAACATTTTTCGAAGTCAATGGTTCCGTCGTCAGGATACAAAGTATACTAAAAAAATGACATAAGCATACAGATTAAAATAATAGACATCAATTACAATAAGTTAAGAGATAATAAGGTAAAAATATTTATATAAAATTAACAAAATTATTATAAAACAATAATGGTTATATTTATATTAGAAAATTTAAAAAAATCAAGGAATAACCAAGTCATCAAAATATTTAAAAAAAAAATCGACTTTGACGGGAAGCAAACACTTTGTGGTTAGATATACAGGGTGGCGTAAAACTACCGCTATGGTTTGAATGTTTAGTAACTTTTTAAATTTATATATATTTATTTTATTTCAGAATTTGGAATGGAATATTACACAACAGAACAGCGATCAACAATTGTTGAATTTTATTTTGAAAATCAACGGTTTTCAATTCAACTGTTTATTCTTTTTAAAAATTTTACAAAATTTACATTTTAAGGCATTTTTAAAGATGATATAGGATGTACAACATCCAAAATAATTACTTATAAAAAATAATAAAAATTAAAACAAAAAATAAGTTAGACATACATAATCTCAGTAAATTGTATACAAGGCATACTGGCATTATGCAAGTAGCAACAAAGCTTTACGTTTAAATTCAACTTCATTGATGCTAAATATGTCGATATCCGAAGTGATTCTATTTAACAGGAAGATTGCTCTCCCCACCGGCATGACCATTGGCAAGTTGGTCCTGCAGGCCAGGAGATAAAACAGTCTATGCTGTTGGTGACGGAGATAAAAATCGGGAACATAGAAATGAATGTTCTCCATGACAGCCGAATTTTCGAACCATCCGCGAATCAGTCTGAAGAAATGTGTCACAATGTGTACATCTCTTCTGACCCGCAGATGGTTCATTCCGAGCATACCTAGGAGAAAGTCGGTAGGATAGAGCCACGGGTAGTAGCCATATTCCCTCAAATAAAGAAATCTTAAAAATTTCTTCTGAACTCTTTCCAACATGAGGGAATACTTTACCTGATGTGGGCTCCAAACCACCGACCCACTCTCAAGCCTACTCCTTACTAGCGAGTTATATAAAATTATGAGAACCCGAGTGTCTTTAAAATTCCTTGAAGTACGTAGAACGAAACCCAGCATTTTTAATGAAGTACTACAGGCGACTTCAATATGAGCATGAAATGTCAGCCTACTATCAAACACGATACCAAGATCTTTCATAGTGGAGACACGTTTTAAACTTCGGGCGTTCATATTATACCGGTAAAACCAAGTATGACACGCCCTTGTGAAAGAAAGAATAAAACATTTAGAAATATTGAACTCAATCTGATTTCTCTTACTCCAATCAATAATTCTATCAATATCTGATTGGAGTCGATTGCAGTCTTCTAACATTAATATTTCTAAGAACAGTTTTAGGTCATCAGCGAAAAGAAGAAACCTGGAATGCAGAATGCTCTCTGCGATATCGTTAAAAAAAATAGAAACGAGGAGGGGGCCTAAATTAGAGCCCTGAGGAACTCCAGAGAGCACAGGAAATAATTTAGACAAAAATATTCCATGCGATACAAATTGTTTTCTTCCAGTAAAATAGCTGGCAAAAAACGGTCAATTGTTTTGACGCAGCGTGCTTATCGTCGTTTTTTTAATGTGCGTACTGGACCTTCAGCACCAACAATAAACCGCCTGGTTGCAAATTTTCGACAACATGGTACAGTAAGACACCTTCCATGTACCGGAAGACCACGTACG
This sequence comes from Halesus radiatus, assembly GCA_022606495.2. Taxonomy (NCBI): domain Eukaryota; kingdom Metazoa; phylum Arthropoda; class Insecta; order Trichoptera; family Limnephilidae; genus Halesus; species Halesus radiatus. Next base: position 44,855 of record JAHDVE020008823.1, on the reverse strand, counting down.
GTCCACACGAAAGATAATGTCCAACGTGTTGTGGATAGTGTGCAGGACAGTCCAGAAAAATCAACAAGAAGACGTTCGGCACAACTGGGGCTATCGCGGAGGTCCGTTCAGAGGATTTTGGCCACATTGCACATGTTCCCGTATAAGGTTTAGCTTGTGCAAGAACTGAAGGCGATATACTACCAACAACGGCTTGATTATGCCATTTCATTCCAAACCATAACGTTAGTTTTGCGCCACCCTGTAATTAAATTTGAAATAAAAATCTAAATATCGGTATTTATGGGATTTTTTTTTTAATATTAATAATATTCAATTGACTATTAATAATATTTCTTTTTCCTGACGAGGGAACCATTACTGGTTTCGAAACATGATGATATTTTTTATTAAATTGTGGTTTATAATACAAAATTATAATTTTGTTGTTCAAAGTGAGTCGTGATATATATATTTTTTAATTAAATGTAAATCAAATTTTATAATGTCAATATTAAGTTATGCAAGTATTTTTAGTTTTTATTATTGTGACAGCTGTTTCGGCGTTAAGGCCATTTTCAAACTCCAGAATATATTATGTAGCAAGTTATTACTACGAGTGTAATATCACGAATTTACAGTAGACACTACTACCACAGTAATAATTGCATTCGGTTGAATGCTCCGTGTACGTTTTCCGTGATGAAAGTGAAAAGTCGAGGCCGAAAGGAAAAGTGTTCTCATTGAGACACTTCTTAGATGATTTTCTTCCTACGTGAAATGATTTACGTTTTGGCACGACGTGGGATTTTTCTTACATCTCATTGCGCAATGAATCTTTAGTGCGCATTTGTGTTCATATGCATCGGGTTTACTCAGATTCGTAGTTTTAGATGTGTGTTTAATTATTGAAATAAGTACACAGTATGACAGTATATCTACACAATTGTATTAATGTTATCTTGCATGCGGAGGGGAAGCCGTAATGTGCATTATCAAGTTCCTAGGAACCTAATGGTCGCACTAATGAGTTGTTTAAATATTATGCCATATCATGAAATTATTTACTAGTATATTCATTTTTTATCAATGACAGCGTTTCACATTCGGGATACTGAGTTATTTTAACCGATTCATATTAACAATATAATGAGAGAAGTTATTTTATTAAAATAAAAATATTTTCTCATTGTTCAACAGCATAAATAATTATAGGTACTCAAGCGGAATTATTAAATTGTTCGTTAAAAAAATTCGTCGACATAATATATCTAAACGCTCTGGATAAGCTCTGACGTCATCGGTACCGCCCGGGACGTCAGCGGACCAAACAGTGAGAAAAACAGCATGTTATGCGAAACACCTTATCGGCAATTATTACCGCTTGGATTTGGGCTGTAAAAGCAACAATAAAAAACGTACTGCGTACACATTCATTTTATTTATTAACTCTTTATTAAAAAAAAACGTAATACGTATTTATTATACTTTGTGCATATTATTTACATAATTAAGGTGGTGAAAATTGTCAAAAAACGACTATTGATTTTGGTGCAACTGATCAGGGGGTCAAGTCTGTATCTTTTGCGTTGGCTAACGCAAGTTAAATCAGCCATAAACACCACATTTTGACAGTTTGGAACTCCGTATCGCGCTAATGAGTTAAGTTTGCGTTTACATTAGAACGCAAATACGTGACGCAAACGCAAGAGACGATGCTGCGTTTATGAAAAATGTGTTGTTTATGCGGATTTAACTTGCGTTATCTACATACTTTAACTCCATTTCTCATCATTCGTTGTATGGAGGACGAAATCAATGTTTTCATCAATTTGCATCACATTATTTTTCTATAAATTCTTCAAAAGATTAGTATTCACATTGTGGCGTCATTATCGATAAATGAATCAAAAATTACTTTGTAATCACCACTTTATTAATTCACATCACTATTCTGTATGTCCTAATGAGCTTCGCATTCGAAACATGTTGATATATATGCATTAATAAAGTTGTGATTACAAAGTAATTTTTAATTCATTTATTTCATTTTTCGTGCGTCATCATCAAATCAAGTGTATTATACTTATTTCTCTGATTGAAGATTAAGATTTCATGTGATAATCCGTTGAATGAATAGCCGTGATTAAACTAGATATGTATGAATCAATTGCCTTGACCACATGAATTATCATTCGAAGGTGAGACATCTTTAACGTATTTTGCATAAAGCTGTAGCTTATTTTTGAATAATCTCGTTGCAAACTTTATTGTAAACTCTGCAGTTATAGTGACCAAGGTTTTGAATCGTTCCGAAACTATTGATTCATACAGAATCTTTAAAATGGGATGATTCTTTGAATAATTACATTTTATTCTGAATATCCCACAGCATTTTCACAAACTCGAACGGAGTCAGGCCACTGGGCACCGCAATATGGGAATGTCGTAAAGTGGGGAGAAATTAGAGGGGTAGAAGGAGAAACTGGATGAACGAAATAGGGAAATTCTTTACAACTATGGATTATTCAGATCTCTTAAATAAAAATATCACGTGACATTTGAAGCACCGTTTGCTTTCTGAGCGGAAGAATCAGTTCAAATGGAATATATTTCTTTAATTTTTGAAAATACTAAAATTCTTCTAATACATAAATTTCGAGAATTGGTGTAATTTTTTTTGTATGTTTCATTATTACACATTATTTCAGCGCTGAAATAGCTTACGGATTCGAATTAAAGACAATTATAATGTAGTTTTTTAACAGTGATAATGTGGTATACTTCAACGTCATTGGAGCCCGAAAAATGTTCAATTTATGTAAAAAAAAAAAAAAACAAAACCTACAGGAAAAAACCTTTTTAATAGCTTATCATTATTTTTATTATTATATCTCTATGTGATAAGTTTTTATGGTAAAAAAACTGTTTTTAAATCTTAACAATAATATTATTTCCACCTAAAAATTATATACCCAGTTCACTAAAATTCACAACCTGAAAGCTTTATAATTATGTTTCCATATAACACATTTTTATATAACACTCTAATAAATAAAGCAATTGCTACGCGATTTACTGCAGAAAATTACAATAGTGTTATTTTTATAAACTCTTCGTGTTAACTCGTGTAAAACGTTAATAGCAATCATCATTGAAGCGAAAAGTAAATTAAAGCGAGATATTCTTAAAGGAAAACTCCTGACTGATTCATACTAAGAATATTTCCAGATAGTCCATGTTACAATAAAGTATAATAATTTCCGTGATTAGCAATTACGGAAAAATGTAATAAAAAATTGGTAGAGAAACACGGAATAACGCGAGTACGATTTGTCGACGAAGGTGATAACGACAGTTTTTCACTATAACCAACACAGAGAAAATAATACATAGAGATGACTTAACACGCAACGGGAAGAAACCAAAATAAGAGGGGCGGTGGGCGAGCCAGGTGTGCTGTTAAATTAAGTAAAACAGCAACTAAGTAAAAAGGTTCGGCTTGTTTACAAAACCAGAATATTTTGCTAGAGTAGTTAGTTTTACCCCTTTTATAAATATTTTGTAATTTGCTTATCGCAGCCAAACTCACGCGAAACAAATGTGGACGGTAGTGAACCGAAGCTGGTGTCAAAATGGGTGTCACGTGACCTTTGCCTCCAGCCGTCGAGAAGGTACGTTAGGGCAAGTCTATTAATTCTGACGTCAGTGATAACCAAAGTAATTGTACATCAGGATTCCCATTTTGTTTGTGTTCGTATAGTGTCTGTTATCGTACACTCTGTGAAATGAAATCAGATATATTGGAATCATATTACATTTTAAAGCCATTTTTCAAATGTTATGGCGTGCATAAATTTAACCTTCATTTGACCTCCAATGGTTTTATTTATTTTAGTGATGCGACAATTCTGCAACATTGCGATTACCATTTTTTTTTAATACAAAAATTATTACACGAATAGTACAAGAAAAATAGAAAAGAAAATGAGGTAGACCTACAAAACAGTCACATGAGAGCTTGTCTGCAGTATGATTATTGAATTTATGCCATTAAAATTGTTAGTACTTCTTCTAGGAAAATCCGTTTCTTTATTCGAATCAGTTATTGCTGATAAAATAAATATTATAATATTCTTATTTAAATATCGCATGTCTAACGATACAGATACTCGTACATAAATAACTGATAAGTTCTCTTCTACTATATCTTCGATTACTTCTAATTTCATTAATCTATTAATATTTCCTTATATTCTAGTGATTCGAGTAATTGGGGAATCCATTTTGCTCATAAGGTGTAAATTTGTTTTCTCTATTCACTAATCTGCCTATTCCCTGACAGTGTGCAATTTTTAATATATTAATTGTTTTTGTGTTTAATTCGTAGAACTCCATTTAATTTTTTTTTAAATTTTTTGTAAATCAAATTTAAAAATGTTATTATTTTTTAGACAGTTTGTAAAAGGCCTTAAACGCCGAAACAGCTGTCGCAATAATAACAACTAAAGTTACTTGCAGAACTTAATAATAACATTATTAAATTTGATTTACATTAAATTTTAAAAAAAAATGCAATTTTTAATATGTAAATACGTTGATATCCATATAAAACAACTAGGTAGGTAAAGTAATAAATCAACCAACAAAAAATAAAGATTAAAGAGAGACATAAAAAAACAGTTTAGCTTAATGATAAGTAAGAAAAAGATTATTTCTAGTAAGAATAACGACTCCGATATGAGACATTAAAATCTCCTCGTACGTAGGAAAAATCAGATCAATTAAATTCGTTTGCTTTAATAAATATATCTATGTTTATACTAGCATTCACGTCATGCAATCTTGGTACAAGTATTTAAAAAAAAGTAAGTCAGTACAGGCAAATGATTTTAAAGATCACGTTTGAATGTATTTGTGCACACCGATAGTGGTTCAACCTAGTTTGGAACTCCCGCTCGCATTCGCCTCTTACCCCAGTAGTCATACAGTACACTACGACACAAGCGAGAATCTCTTTAAAATGATTTGCCTCTACCTTTTTATGCGGGGATTTGTATGCATTTCAAATGAATTAAAAAAAGGTTCTATATCTCTTACCACAATGTGCGTAATTAAATTTACACTCTCAATACAACTTATAGCACTCAATAGTAATCAAATAATACCTATTCGCAGATTGACTGCAGATAAAAAAATGCCGATTCGAATAGGTTTTGCTATCATACATTAACAATATGTTAGCATGTGTGGTACTAGACCATAACTCATAGATACATGAATACAGCAACATTGATTATAATTACAAATACATTTTATATATATGGTGTTTCAGCACGTATCCGACATCCTTTATGTAGCGACTCCTGTGCATATTTAGAGTAAAAATGTAGATGTCTTTTTGCTGTAAGATGACCTTTTTCAATTAAAAACTAAAAAAAAACGTATAGTCGTTGAAGAAGATAATATTAACAAATCTCTAACGAAATATAAAACAGAAAAATTTTCTGAAACAGAAAACAAAAAGGTATCAGTCGTATCTGGGAATCGAACCCAAGACCTCATTCGTCAGACCTCAGTCATTTTTATCGACATCAAACATCAAATTTGTAGACTTGTAGGATATTAATCCTCAATTATTTTTCGTATTGTTGGCTGCTATCTTTTTGCATGATTGCAAAGTTCTACCCGAATATTTTTGCAATCTAGATGGTGTCTCGGATATACCTATAGAATTTTTATTTTATATGGGACATCCATTGACATTTCTACAAGTCTAGAAAGAATATTCAATTTATTGGAATAACTTATTGAAACAACCTGCTTGTAACATTAAACCATTGAAGAAGACAACATTAACAAATCTTAAATGAAATTAATACAAAAAAAGGCTCGGAAAATAAAAAGGTATCAGTGGCATCTAAAAAAAAATTGTGTCCTTTTCTGTTTCATATTTCATTTGAGATTTGTTAATATTATCTTCTTCAATTATTAAATATTATAGTAAGATTTTTAAGCTTCAATAAGTAATTCCTTGACGGCCTCCATGGTTGAGGGGTAAGGTTCTCGACTACGAATCCGAAGGTCGCGGGTTCAAATTCCGGCGTAAGCAAGTAAATTTTACGTAATTAATTTGTGCGGTTCCGCAATGAATTAATTTTGAAATAACATGTAGTAGATTTGCGCATCTTCCATAGTGGAAGATACTCCCAGTATCGCCCTGGTGATAGACCACCATTCGAATTGAAACGTTGCTTGAAATGGCTTTTAGCCCTGTTTGGTGACCAGATCTGAATAGCCAGGTATTTCCCAACCTTTTTCTCCCCCTTCTCATTCCCCTCTCCAATATCTTCAGCCACACAACATTCCCTAATTGGGGATGGCATAGTCTCACTGGCGCCAGACGGTTGGGAGCAGTTGGAACTCTTGTGCGGTATTCATACAAATAAATTTCAATAAATAGAAAAAAAAATTCCACGCCCGTCGCCACTGATCAAAATGCCAACACGTGATCACGTGATACGAGCTCCATCTCGTATGTGCGGTGCTGCTGGAACGAGACGGAGTGCATATCACGCGGATGTCCTAGGTTATATCAAGTGGCGACGTGCAATGAAATTATTTTTGTTTGACAGTTTTTAATTTTTAAAAATGTCGTCGGCCTGCAAAATTACATATATGCAGTTTATTCTAAACATGCCTAAGAATCGCTGGTTAAAGTCCGTCGGGTAGGTGCTGACACACCTGTATACTATGGTGTATGTAGTTATTTATAATTTTATATGTAGTTGTTGGTCATTAATTATGGTAAAATTACTCTTCAACCACATTGGTAATATGGGTACAAACAAGTTTTTTAAAAATAAATTGCGCAAAAAACGTAATCTTGTTATTATTTATGTCTGTCTGTCTAAAGGCGATCTTAAATATTATGTATGAAGATAGGAAAAAAACAAACGGGACCACTTAAAAATGTTTTTGCGCGAGTAGGTGGGCGTATTTAAAGTTAATCGTTCCACACTGTAACGGGATTTTTAATAGGAATTTCATTATATTTTAATGTAAGTTTTACTCCGTCAAATAATCAAAACTCTTAACAGAAGGAAATAAAAGTTTTTTTTGTAAATATAAACCTAGTTAAGGTAAGCTATCTTGTGAGAGGAGAACCAGGGACAAAATAGGTACAGAAATAAAAATAATATTTGAGTGTAGAAACAATTCATCAATAAATTCTCTATAAACTTTGTCAGTAGTATTGGATTATTTTAAACGATTAAAATTAACTGTAATATAACAGATTTTTAAAATTTAATATCCTTTATAATTTTCTTTTACTTCTATTTTTCTCTTTTGATTAGTTTTTGGGATATCATGCCGTGTTGCGCTTCCTCCTCCTTTGGTCAATGTTTCGGACAGCGTTACATTGTCCATCATCAGGACAGGGCAGATGATGGGCACTTTAACGCTGTTCGAAATGATGTCTAAATGAGAAGGAAGCGCAACGCGGCATAATACTCTGAAAACTAATCAAGAAAATTCTTTTGGCCCTGAAAACTTGAAGACATATATTTCTTCCATTTATTTATTATAAAGTTATAAAGGTTTATAATAAATTTAAAAAATATATTTATCTAATCGAATTCCACCATGAATTGACAGTTCCAAAATTAGAAATAACTGTTAAATAAATAAACAAACGTCAACGTAGATACCCGCAACGACATAATATGTAACAATAATGAGCATAAGAAAACGTTTAAATTAAGTAATAGAGAGTAGCATTAATTAAAAACGGTATATGCAAATCGAAGTGAACGTACAATTTCTGTAAATTAGATAGAATGCTTGCATTCGATGCTTCTAAGATGTTTCTTTTTTTTTAAACGAGCATCTAAATGATACCTACGTAAACTCGTAAATTTAATTAATGCACAGTTATTTATTCCCGACTTTCAAACGAGAATAAAAACGAGATAAACAACAGACTTAAAAAAACACAAGTGAAAACAATGCGCTGAAAAACTCGTGCTATTTTTTGCGCAATGATACCGAGCACAACTTATCTACAAATGATTGTATTTATAATGAATTAAAATGTTTACCAACCTTATTGTTATTATTGTCTGAAGGTTTAAAGGGGGCCCGCACCCCCGTGCCGCGTCCCTCGATGCCTCAAGAGGAACCAACCATCACGTGAGTATCACAGGAGACATCCTTGCCAACGTAAATAAACATCACCCCACGGCGAAACAACACAACCCGTTCCGGTTCGCGATCGCTACTCCACAGGATCAACAACAAAGACTCACTGAGATAAGAGAGATTCGAGGATCTATAGAAGATGGAGAAGATCTCACAAAAGACCGGCGAACATCGAGAGTGGTTTAATTAGTATCAGACGTGTTACGTCGCGAAAGGTTTGTGAGTTAGTATTCACTTTTCAGCTTTGTGCGGCGTATCGTGTAGTGTTGTATGGATCGCGTCGCCTCTGCCGCGCCGCGGCGGTGTTGTGTGTGATATCGCACGTCGAGCGGAGAGTGAGCGAGGAGGGGAAGGGCGCGGGCTGCCGGGGGGGGAAATCCGGGGAAGGGTGGCGAACTACCCGGGCGGTAACGCGGGGTGTTGCCATCTTAAGGTTTTCCGATATATTTTGCCATTTACAAATTATTATAATTCTTTATTGCTCGTGAATTTGTACCCTTTATTGTACAATGTACATATCGTAACAAAAAAAATTCTGATAAACGAACGATCTACACTTCGGACTACAAATTAATAATAAATAAAAAAAAACTTCCGAAGTTCAGATAGAGGGGACATAAACATATTTTCTTCTTTGTTGATAAGATTTTAAAATGTATTGAAACATTTGCTGATAGGAACTACATAATAAATAAATAAAAAATTCTTAGAAAAAAATATTCACTCCTCAAGTCTGACAACACTATCAGGACGCTGAATTCGCAAGTTTGCGACGCATGCGCAGGACGCCCGACGCCGACGCCGCGAAAGCCTCCACATTCAGGCTTCAGGGTTATTGAAGTGCGAGAATTGGCTGGAGGTATTCCACTATCCAGTATTGCAGCTGAAACTTCCCTGACCCCGAGCGGGATAGGGTCGAGGAGGGGGTAGGGGGGTTTTCATCAGACACCCCAGGGAACTCGCAAACGAGTATTCATTTTACTTCCGCACTTTTTACATTATTTTGTACTTAAATAAATTAATTTGAAAATTATTCTGTTTTATCAAAGGGGTTTGATAGGTTGGTTGTTCACAAATTTAGTTGGTCGGTGATAATACGTATTATTGTCAAAGTCTGAGTTTCTTAAGCTTATTTGCTCATCTACACTCTACTGTAAAAAAAATCTAGAAAATAATATCACTTTTTTTACTAACAATTAGATTGACAATGTGACACGATACCTTAATCCGAAACTTCACATATCACAATTTTAAAAATCAATTTTCTCAAAGTGCGTTTTTCGTTTGCCTTGCTATCTTGAAAGTCGGTGTTGTAAATTGCATAATATTGCGCATTTTCTAAGAAAAGCAAATTGAAACATACAAGAATGGTCATAGGTATGATTCTTGCGACAGAGCATTTTTGTATATATGGATAGTCAAGTTATAAAAAAAAGTAAAACACTTTTGTATATACACAATTTTTTTTTCTACGCCTTTTTTATTGCCTTCGCCACCCCTTTACTGGCCTTCAATTTTTAGGGGGACTATATCGCCTACTTTGGAAACCACTTCTCTAAGTAATTAAACGGTGTAGTCACAATAATTTAATCGCGCTAATGTATATGGTAATATCTATTCTTACTAATACCGTCAGAATTTTTATAATATTTGAAGTGGTTATGTATTTCAAAGCCATTTGATACCCGAACAAAAAATGTTTTTCCGTGAAAAAATGCCTAAAATTTTATGTCGGTTGCCTCCTGGCTTGTCTAGAATCAACAAATAATATGATTATTAAGTCAATAGATAGTTTTTTTAATTCTTTATGTCGTTTTTGTTCCGGGATTAGAAATTTAGAATACCTACGCAATTGCGTCCATATTCTGATGAATTTAGCCTCGGACCCGGAGGTGGCAGCTCAATACCTGAAAATTCCTGAATAAAAGTATTTCTGAATTTATTAACCTTGTGATAAAAGATTCTTGATAACCCCAAGAATTGATGAAGGGAAACAAAATTATTGGCTTAAAAAATATAGTATTGTAATTTTCTTATATGTATTAAAAAATTGTAATATTTTGTGATAAAAGATTCTTGATAACCCCAAGAATTGATGAAGGGAAACAAAATTATTGGCTTAAAAAATATAGTATTGTAATTTTCTTATATGTATTAAAAAAATAAAATATTTAATCAATTGAAAAAAATGTATCAATGACACTCTGAGCTAAGCTAAGCACTTCCCAAGTAGCCATTTCTCGCAAAAATGGGAATACCATGGTCCCACCGGCTCCGGACTCTATCTTTAGAATACGCTACCACGGCTACTGTCTTACTCGCAATAGAATAAATACTAGATATTTATAAGTGATGAAATAAATCAATACATTTTTCCATCCAATGGCAATAAATTTAGACGCATCTGCAGGCAATCAATCATTCTACTTGGAAAACGTCATATCTACTTATATTTTACTGCATTTTAATGTAAAATATTCAAATTGATAAACACACGGCATATTTTTCAAACAGATTTATCATACGTATTTTGAAGTATGCGTTAAACTGTTACTTTTTTTATATGAATACCGCACAAGAGTCCCAACTGCTCCCAACCGTCTGGAGCCAGTGAGACTATGGCATTCCCAATTGGGGAATCTTGTGAGGCTGAAGGTATTGGGGAGGGGAAGAAGGAGGGGGAGGAAGGTGGGGAATACCTGGCTATTCAGATCTGGTCACCAAACACGGCTAAAAGTCATTTCAAGCAACTTTTCAATTCTGAATAGTGGTCTTTCACCAGGGCGATACTGAGAGTATCTTCCACTCTGGAACGTGCGCAAATATACTTTATATTATTTTTAAACGAATTAATTGTGAAACAACACAAATTAAATAAAATTTGAACCCGCGACCTTCGGATTCGTAGTCGAGAGCCTTACCCCACGACCATGGATGCCGTCAACTTCTACGATAATCATTGCTAATCGCTGTTTTAACTTAATGACTTGATATTTGTGGTTTTCATGGTAGACAATTAAAAGAAAATAATAATTATAAAAATGTTTGTGTTAGCATCAATTCTGATTGCGATACCTGACCCATTCCTATGGATACAATTTGTTAAACTGCTTTTCGGAAGTCGATTTTTTTAAACATATTCAATATATAAAAGGTCTATCAAATTGTTGATTGATTTGTTTGACAGCTTTCTAGTTAACGCCTCATTCTGTTAACCTGACAGGTAAAGTATTTATCAAGTAATTCGGCACACACGTGTCTGTTCAAAATGGAAAACAGGTGTTTCTACAAGGTATCCATCTCATACCTCCCAATTCCCAATTTGACTAATGTGTGGCTAATCATTTCAATTAGTTTCAAACATGACATCCAATTTGACGCGCCTTTGTGTATTGAACGTATTGTATTTTTTATCGTAGTTTTTTTATTTATTTTTTTATAATATTATTTGTTAACATTATTGTTTTACGTGTTGTGGTTCGATTATTTCATCTTGTATCGATTGCCAAAATTAATCTAATTTAGAAAATACGAAACGTATGTTTGTTTTTTCTTATCTTTACCATCTACTGGATTATATTACGGCTCTAGGGAAACTATGGCTCCCTTAAAATACGGAATGTTGTAAGGCGTAAGGAAATGATATAGGATGGAAAATAGGGTAAAATGTTCGTAATTACGTTACACACGTGTTAGCAACCGTGTGGACAAAGGCACCCAGCCGTGGCGGGTTTAATCACCTGTGAGCTAAGTCCTTCATCATTGCACATTCAATTTTTCCAGTTTATAATGATGGAAGTAGGAGGAATTCAAATATTGCTAAGTTATTTGTATCCCGGGAACATTTCAGCACGACTATGTACCGGTCACTTAAATTTCGAAACCATGAAGGCGTCTTCCTCTGTGTACATCTGACATCAATCTTCCCCTGATTTATATTATCACTTAAGTAATCTTATTCGTTCTTAATCCGAGATTAGGTTAATAGAGGTAAAGTAATACAGTTGATTCCTTCATTTTCTTCACAGTCAGTACTGTATTATTGTGGTGAACGTATGTCCGAGAGTATGAAAGGGACAACCGACTATGAAAGAGATATCATGATTCAGAGTTTAATATATACGAGCGAAAGGTTGTCTCGCGTGTACCTCATTACTTAGAATAACCCTTGTAATATGGCGATAATAAGTACTCTAAATATCGACATCTCGTATTGGCATTTACCTACGAATCACTGAAGACTAAGAGGTCATCACCGTTGGCGCGGCCGGTAGGATTTCTTTCACGGAAAGGCGGGGAAGAACATCATCACATTTATTAACTTCTGTCTTCTACATCAGAGATTCACACACTCTCTGTGTACATTCACATATCCAATCTTCAAGTGCCATGTGAGATGTGAGCAAATTCTTCAACTCTACTTCAAATAAAAAGAATCAGGCGACGGTAGACCGATTAATTATCTGCTCCGTTGTGGTATAATTAGAATCCACGAATGTATCTTACACAAACACAAACCTCACAATAGGCGCGAATTCGTCTCGGCTGGCTACTCTTGCTAGGAGCTGTTGGATGCGGCAAGAGCCATTATCGTAACCAGGAAACGTGCATTATGTATGAGCAAGCGTATTAAATATTTTACGGCATTTGATAATACGTTGGTAACACGGTGACAAATTATTCAAACATGTATTTTTTCGTTGCACACTGCACACTGATTTGGCTACACGATAACAGAATCATGTGAAATTATATGTAGGTACATCCCATCGATTTATATATAAACTACTGGTCGATGGTTCATTATAGGTACCGATGAATTTAAAATGAGAAAATATTATGGGAATCTAGTTCCTCTTTAGGAATTCTAACCAGTGGCGTGCACAGAGTTTTTAATCAAGGTAAGCAGTAGGAGAAAAAGCGATTTAAATTTTTTTTTTTTTTTTTTAAATATTAATATGAATACCGCACAAGAGTCCCAACTGCTCCCAACCGTCTGGAGCCAGTGAGACTATGGCATCCCCAATTGGGGAATGTTGTGAGGCTGAAGGTATTGGGGAGGGGAAGGAGAAGGGGAGAGGAAGGTAGGGGGAAATACCTGGCTATTCAGATCTGGTCACCAAACACGGCTTAAAGCCATTTCAAGCAACGTTTCAATTCTGAATGGTGGTCTTTCACCAGGGCGATACTGAGAGTATCTTCCACTCTGGAACATGCGCAAATATACTATATATTATTTTTAAATTAATTAATTGTGAAACAGCACAAATTAATCAAATAAAATTTACTTGCGCACGCCGGGATTTGAACCCGTGACCTTCGGATTCGTAGTCGAGAGCCTTACCCCTCGACCATTTATATTTTTAAAAAAATTACCAAATACACGGTAAGTTATGGCTAAACTGCTGGATTTAGCCAATATTGGTTGGGATTACCTGCCACATCAAATATCCAAATATCCATTTAATTTATTCATATTAAAAGCCAATTGCTGGATATATAAAGTTTCCAAATATTTCGACCGCACAGTTGCATGAAAGAAAGCCAACATAATATGATGATTATTTTGTTGTAAAGTTGTAATAGTTAATAAAGGTACCAAGAGGTGGCACTGATTGCTACATTTGTGATTTGTTCCAAAAGGCACGGTCTTTTCAGACTCTAACACAAATGAGTCTTCCCCTGAATGCGCATTGCTCACACATCTACGTTTTTTTGTGTAGAATACAATTAACAGTTGAATATGACATCTATGTCTGATATTTGTAGTTTGATTTCTTACAATAAAGGCTGAAAAGCTGTGACTACCCCAAGAAAAATCGAACCATAATAGCACATTTTTTTAGACTTCTACGCTTATTTGTTCACTTGACCTTAACAATAATTAGCAAAAGATAATAATAAAATCGCCACTTAACAAAATATTCGATGTACCCATACAATTACAAAATTACAGAAACTACGTAGCCTACCTTTGGTCGTAGATAAATGCACGCCACTGGTGATTTGTGACGTTTGTCAAAACACCCTAACTCTAGATCATTTTGCCGCAACACTACTTTTGAACAAAAACAACTTGTGGGTATATGGATTGGTCAAATTCAAAATATATTTTTTTGTTAATTTATATCACTTTCCTCAAATTAGTCAAGTGTGGTGTTATTATTTTAGCTACTTGCAACATGTTTAAGGAAAGCAAATTTGAAGGTCATGTTTGATGCAAACATAGAATTAAAAACTGTTTTGTGAAACAAAAAATTGGCAAATTCTCTTCGTCTAAGTCAGATAAGAATTAGACATTACGTCGCCTGAGGCGAGTACGATCTCCGTAACTCTTTTGGCTGCCAAGAAAATTAAAATAGTTTGGAGACCGTTAATCGTTTGGGGAATTCGAGAAATTTAAACGTGCACGTAAAGGAGGGGTTTCCCGAGACCTCAAGCCTGAAAGAAGTTTAAACGCATCACGTCAGGTGAACAATAATTAATTTGATGACCTCATTCACAAATTATGCGTAATATTATGACAGCATTACATGTATTTAATTACACCGGTAGGTAACTACTACTCAACAGGGAAAATAATATGGACATTAATTAAGGCAAATCCTTCGTTTCATTGTTCATAGCTGACGTCAAACGAGTTGGTGAAGAGAAGGTACGGTTCGACACGTGCCATGTAATAATTACCTCAAGTAATGTTTTGAACAAGTAATAACAGATTGTAAACGTAATGGTAAAAGAGAAACAGATTGAAACATTTTTTTTCGTTACACGTTCAAAATGACACAATAATCCAACTTATGGTGAAAACATGAAACAATTTATAAAATACTAAATTTCCTACAACGTGTTTGTGAATAAGATTAACTTTAACGGTGTCCGGAAACTCATGGTACAAGCGGGAAACTGGTAAATCTTCGTCATATTTTGAGTCGATTTTGTGGTTTTGAACTTTTTTTGATTTGAGCTCTCGTTTTCGAGTAAACCGCGTCCGAAGTTGGAATTTTTATGGTGTATTTCGAAATATATACTCTCTTTTCTTCAAAAGATTTGTACTCACTTTGTGGCGTCATCATTAATAAATCAATGAGAATAATTTTGTTTACATCACTTTTATTAATATATAAATATCAACATGCTTCTAAAACAGATCTTTCCTCACAGTATAGATAACATTGTGGATAACAGATATATATATAATTAATCCTGATGAGGAGAGTTTTGCTTTCAAAATATGTTGATATTTATATATTAAAAAAGTGGTGTAAATAAAGTTGTTCTTTTTAATTTATCAAAATATTCGGTTATTACGGGATTACTATCAGCTGTTTATTGTCCATTGGAAGCATAGAACCGGCTCTAATAAGTTTTCAATCAGTTGCCGCAAAAAATGGATTTAAAAAAAAAACCGAAAGCTCAAAAATATTTTTTTATTCGATTCTGTATGCGGTGTAAATTCACCAGTTTTCCGCTTATACCACGAGTTTCCGGACACCGTTATAACAAAATTGAGGATTAACTTATTTGTCAGCTTTGATATTTACATCGCGGTTGGGAAAAGAAAACAAACAATTCAGTAATCCCAAATGTATAAAAAGTTTGTCTTGTTTGCGAAGAGAAAGAGTAAGTATTTTAGACTACCAGAAGCATGCTTCTACCAGTAGTTACCTTGTATCCATCCTAAACTCCTCTCCCATTTCTCTTGTCATTCTTATTAACTTCGCCGAAGAAAAGACTTACTTTGTAATAAAACATTTAATTATCTCCTTAACTAAAGAATCTAACTAGAGTATACATATTACGAGTACTTTTGACATCAAACGTTAAATGGCAGTAAGCCTACCCCACTATCACCAATGGATACACAATACTGTATACTATGTACGAGTTTAATAGAAAAAAAAAATAAAACTTGGAATTTGTTGATAGAAAATTTAGATGTATTCTAGTGATACGAGGGTGGTTATTTTGTAATAAAATTATGTGTAGAAATTACATAGGAAGAACACGAGTCACCCCATAATTAAATATTTATTAAATTCTGTGGAAAATGTAACAGCTGCCGGAATGTCTACCTTACAATTGAGTTTTCCTTTAAGTTGTACAAAATGATACATTGAAGAACTTTGTGTTAAATTGCAAGTAGTTAGAGGTCACAATATCTCAAAAGCCTTGTGATTATCAGTGTTAGTCACACAGTGGCGAATGTAGATTATTTTTTAAGCAAAGGCTTAACAAAAGATAAGACATTTATTAATAATTAAATTTTCGTGAAGGTATTAGGAATTTGATTGAATACAGATAAATATTCACACAACAAACGTAAAAAAAGCAATACAAATTAAATTTGTTTTTTTCAAGCCTCCAGTCCTCCAGCTTGAAGAAGACACAGTGATTATACAGGGTGCTTTTGCAGCTGATATTAACATATTATCTGGTGATGATATTGATTAATCAAAAACAAAAATAAACATTCTGTTTACCTCTCAGACAGGATTCTCAAAATATCTCCACGCCCGACGAGTTGAAGTAGATGAACACACGCTATCTCATTTTCTTAGAAGGATGGTTGAGTCAGTCGATAAGTAGGTAGGTACTTATCCAAATTTGGATGACGGTGTGTTCCAGTAGCGTCGATCTTGCCATATCTAAAAATGTTATTTTATCAACAAAAAAATCCAAAATTGTGCGTTGTTGGAGGTCTTCGATTCTCTTTTCACAAATTTGAATAACGTGAGGAGTAGTTCTCTGTTTTTCTTGCATGGTTACGAAGTGCTAGGCAGATTAGGAGTTAAATTTAAAAAAAAAAACATCAAGTTAAAAATACTTTTGAATTAAGGTTTTTTGTTGTTGTTGCACTGCTATTATTATTTTTTTAAATTATATGTTTTGTTTATATAAAAAAGAGTTCTACTATATTAATTATTTTTGTGTTTAATTCGTACAACTTCACTTATTAATTTTTAAATTGAAAGTATTAAAGATTTACAGTAAATTTTGAAAAAAGCTCTACTAAGTAATTATAATTACGTGTGACAGCTTGTTCTTTGTAATTTGCTGTATTCAGACATCATCTGATAAATAAAGGAAAACTGGCCTAAGAGGGAGAGAGAGCTTCGCGACTGGGAAAACTTGTATATTCCTAGTTAATCACGAGATGAGAAGAAAATAATGAGATTCTAAGACGATCTGAACAAGCGTGGAAGCTGCCACCCCGTGGTCCAGGGCCAGTATCTGCTGTATGGAGTAGTATCCATCTAGCAGAAATACTGTCGTATTTGACAAATGCAGCAAGAACGACAAACAAGCAACTCTGGACTATTTGATGATTAGGTCGGATTTGTTAATAAGAATAGTCGGATGAAATTAAAACTACGGAAATAAAAATCTTACCTTGAATGTATCCCACTGTTCCCAGCCTCGACTAATCAAAATGAGGTATGTTGTGTCCAAAATATTTCATGACATGAAATTATTATTTTTTTGGTTATTTTAGTTGACGTAGCCTTCATTCAACAATAAATAGTGAATGGCCGATGATTCACATGCTAAAAATGATAACACCCTTTATATGTTTTTGATCGGAAATTCAATTACAGTTAAAACGCGACGTATGAATATTTTAGATAGAACTTTTCATCAAATTATGACAGGTGTTCCAGTCGAACAATTGTTCGCCGACAGAAGTATTTCCTCATGAATGTACCAATGTGTACCGTTGAGATGGCATACTTGGGTATATACAAAGTGTACATTGAGTGATGTAAGATTGAAGAAAGTACTCCTAAACTTTTAGGCTGTTTTTTTTTTAAATGTTTTGTTATAAATGATCAAATGACCATTAAAGGAAAGAAAAATATCTTCTGTTTGTCATCGAAAAAATGTGATGTTTACGAGAGCCTGTTATTTATGTATATGTATCATAAAAAATATTATCTTAACTTTTACAATGAATTCAGATGATAAAAACACAGCAAACAGTACCCCCATAAAATCAGATAACCATTTAGAAAAAATATAGTTATTTGAATATACATTTAAAAAAAAATGTAGCAGCAATATAGATACCCTGTTCGAAATATATATTTGGAGGAACAAACAGTAAGTAGTAAATTGGAAATATTTATGTTAGCCAGGTAGAATCATGACATGCACAGTGTAAACGTGCATTTTCATTTGGGTGTTTTTTTCGTGGCGAAATTTATTCATTTGATTATACGCCCATCTGGGCTTTTACGTGAATTTTAGAATATAAAATAAAGATCTATCGAAAATTAGAAGTACATAGAGATTCTAAACCATAAAGTGATGAACAATCTTTTTCAAACTTTTAACAGTGACATTAAATAGAAAACCAAAATAATATTATAACACAAATCATTGACGCTATATTATCCAAGCTACAATATTACATATTGCAGGATTCATCAAAGTGCTAGTATAGATGACGCTTTACTGTAAAAATGGAGTCATCAAATACATCAACAACACCTCCAAACCTATTGCCTAGATCATGCATCCTATTGGTTGGTGAATGAGAGTGATAGTTGTGTAAAATGTGTTGTGTTATTGCAGAAAAATGTTACAGTCTTGTATTCCCCGTCGGTACATTTATTTTAATAATGGCGAGGATGACAGAGCTGTCAATTAGATTGTTAATGATTCTATATAATACAACTAGGTCTGACATAATTTTCCTGTCAGACAACGTAATCAGATTCAATCGATTCATCAAACTTACATTGTTAATATTTTCAATTATAATTTGTAGTTAAAAGTTTATATACGAGTACCTAAGAAATTTGTGCTAAACCCGTTCTATATTGTTAGAGACTTTATACAAAGGGACCAAATAGGTGAATTATACTCCACTTGACTTCTAACTAATGAAGTGTAGAGCATTCTCATACAGTCTAAAGACTTGAAATCTATTAAAGTTCTGCAAAGGAAGCCAAGCATCTTTAAAGCTTTGTTAGTTATATCGTTAATGTGTGTAACGATTGTCAAGTTTTCATCGAACATTACACCCAGATCCCGAATTTGTGACAATGGTATTAATTTAACCTTATTTAATGTATATACATGCAAAATATGATTGGAAAATCGTATTACTTGACATTTCTGAATGTTCAAAAATGTAGCATTTTGCTCGCACCATTCATGTGGTAAATTTAAATTAAGATTGGATTTCATTTTTTTTTTTTTTTTACATTATACCGCACAAGAGTCCCAACTGCTCCCAACCGTCTGGAGCCAGTGAGACTATGGCATTCCCAATTGGGAAATGTTGTGAGGCTGGAGGTATTGTTGAGGGGAAGGAGAAGGAGAAGAGGAAGAGGGAGGTGGGGAAATACCTGGCTATTCAGATCTGGTCACCAAACACGGCTAAAAGCCATTTCAAGCAACGTTTCAATTCTGAATGGTGGTCTTTCACCAGGGCGATACTGAGAGTATCTTCCACTCTGGAACGTGCGCAAATATACAATATATCATTTTTTTAAATTAATTAATTGTGAAACAACACAAATTAATTAAATAAAAATTACTTGCGCACGCCGGGATTTGAACCCGCGACCTTCGGATTCGTAGTCGAGAGCCTTACCCCTCGACCATGGCGGCCGTCAAAAATCATTTGAATTAATAACCCACATTAGTGCTACTATATTCAAAATAAGAAAGATAATATTTTATCTAAGACTTGAACATAGTAGGAAATACAGTAAGCGTAGGCATCAGCTGTTTCTTACCAGCAATAGAAATTGACACCTTTATGTAGATGTAGAGCAATAACAAGAATGAAATATGTGCTCCGTACTCAAATTTGACACCTCCGTATCAAATCCAACACCTTTTTATAGAGCAATTATAATCAATGAATCACTAACGAGGTTTGACACTCGAAGTACACGAATCCAATCGGTTTCAGAATTACTCTAGTACGGCAAACACTTGTTTTTAATTATTGCAGCTGCAAAAAATGTCGGTATCTAATTGTTGGAAATTCTTAAATGTTTACTGCTCTACTAGATCATATTGCTACGACCCTCGGTTGAGGACGCAGTAAATAATTATTCAACTCTTGCGCGGCGAGTAATGATCAAGATCTCTTCGTATGGGTAGTAGTGTGTCTCTGAATATATCTGCAGATGTAATGTATTGAAGATCTGCAGATGGTTGTAGATAGTTATGTGTTGAGGTAGTAGTAGTAGAAGGTGGAAGTTCCGTAGAATAACAACTTATATATTTTATACGATATATATTTATTTATAGAAGACTTATAATATTTGATTAACTTATAAGTACAATATAAAATAGACAATGACAATAGTGAAGAAGGACAGCGTGGAGACTGTACTTCGAGATGTTAAAATGTGAACTGAGAGGAACGGCTTGTTCCCGTTTATATAGTATTCTAGTATCCCGGATTGTGGGAAATTTCATAGAGTTAAGCTCAATGGCTTGCGTAACAAATCGATAATGAGTTTACTTAATTGGTTTTCTAAAATAATGCATTTATTTGAAAACGCCGAAATGCACAAAGAATTTACGCTTGATTTAAGCCAATGGCAGGGATTATAACATTATGAAGGGTTGACGTTAATGGCGCTTGATTTATAGCAAGGGCTGGGAATATAACATATCTCCCCCCATAAAATGAAAGCAACGATTTTTTAAGCTTTAGTTGCTGTAATTATATTTTAAATTATTTTCGTTAGAAGATAGAACTTGAAGAGGTACATCTTCATTTTCGTGATCATTCAAATTTCTGAACGTCATCGTTGGTTGGATCCTTGTAGTGGATCGTCTAGGATTATTGCATTGATTATAAATCCTGACACAACATTTATTATCATCATCATTTGGAAAATAAGAATTCAATATTCTAAAGAATCTACAACATTTCAATAGTTTGTAAATTACAAAAATAATTAGAAAGGTAGACAATGTATAAATAATAATTTGAAACATTGATGAATGTTTAACTATAAGAGGTTTTGAATTATATGATTTTAATTCATCGTTAAATTGATCGATTTTATGTGATGCCAAATTTAGGTCATCGTGTTGCAAGTTTATTAAATTTATGGGATCAAGTTCATTAAGAGTTTCATTATATTTTTTCATATTGCAACAATTGTCATCAACAATATTTAAAGTTGAAACAGGGTTAACATATTCAGTAATGATATTACTTTTAGTAATCAATTGTGTGAGTCCTGCATAGGCTCTACAACTTGAATTTAAAGTTAATATTCCAGTTTGGAATAGTTTAATATCAAAGATATTGTTTCTATCTTTGCAATCGATAGTTATTTTAGAAGGATGAGAATAAGTAAAAATCCATTTATTATTTCTAATAGGCTGCCATAAAAGTATGTTGCCTTTAATGATTCTACTGAAACATTCATTTGGTATTTCATTAACATAAGCAGACAATAAAATCGTCTCGCATATTGGATCGGAGAAAGTGGATAACACATCTAGATCCTTACATATAAAATTTTCATTAGTAATAGTTTTACAATTATTCTTAAAATTATCAAGATACACATAAAAGATTTGTCCTTTGTAATAGCTAAGTATTTATGCTTAGGAATAATTAAGGAAAAGGTATTTGGGATGTCAATGTTTGGAACAGGTAGAGGTACTACATGAAAAAGGTTATATTCTTGCGATGTGACTAAAGGTAACTTCGTTATGAAGATAAGTTTACCATCAATATAATATGCAATTAAATCTGATACATCGATTAAAGAATGAATATTTTCAAGTTTTTAAGATAAAGGGAATTCTTTTCCGCTTGGTAAATTTTTAATATTAGAGCTAAGTTCGAAATAGAGTTGTTGAGGAGTAATTATATCTGGATGTAAAATTCCTTGTTTAGAAAATAAAATAGCATTGATTAAAGAATCAATTTGTTCATAAAAGTATTCCGTTGTTTCGAATAGAGAGTTTGTTTGTGAAGTAAGAATGTTTTTAATTTCTTGCATGTTCATTTTATCGTGATCTTCCTTGAAGTAATTATTTATTTTTATAATATTTTTATTCATAGTATATTCGTCATAGTTAAGTTTAGCAAGGGTAATATTGAAATTTGTAAGAGTTGATTTTGTGACTTGTAATTGATCTTTCATGAGATTATAAATTTCTTTATCATCTGACATGACGCGTTCAATCGCATCATCATAATATTGGGCATCTTCGGAATCTAGAGTTCCGAAAACAGCTTTGAATATTTTTCCAACACCATCGATTAAACCGCGTTTTGCGCGTTGGTTGGAGACGAGGTGTGTTATTGATTCGTGTTTAACTTTACATTTCTTTATAATGTTAAAAACTGGTTTTAAAAGATCTTTGCAATTGTCGTTAGGTACGTATGATAAGTATTTTGAACATGTGCTTTTAGTTAAAGCATAATTATCATCTAAAATTTGCAATTGTCTAGGGAAGGTACTGATATTAAGGTAAGTAATAACTTTCCAATCGTCATTATATACTTTCAGTTTTCCAATTTGATCAAAGAAGAGTCCGTTTCCAGTGGTTATTGGTTGGACGTCTTGTGAAAAAGTTAAAATTGTCTTGAAGGACCTGGAACAGGAGAAAAAGCTCGATATGGCTTAATTCTGTTTACATGGAATCTTTTTAGTGAATTATTTTCCAATTTAATAGTAACATTTTGATTATCATGAACCTGTACAATCTTGTACGGTCCTTTCCAATTAGGAGTAAGTTTTTTACTTAAAGATTTAGGTTTATTAGTATTTTTAATTAAAACTAAGTCATTAATTTTATAAGTATTATTTGATATGTTTCTATCGTAATATTTTTTGAAGTTTCTTTAGCATGTCCGATTCTTTCACGGGCAAGTGATCTAGTAATAGCGAATTTATATTTTAATTGATTAAGGTAACTTTCATATGTTGGATTTGAATCTGGGTTTTCCAAAGAGCTTGGCAAGATAGGTTTATGTCCAAAGACAAGTTCATATGGAGTAAATTTAGTTGTACAATGTGTACTTGTATTATATGAAAATATAGCTAAAGGAATATAGTCGTCCCAATTTGTTTGGTCGCTATCTATATAATGTGTAAGGTAATCTTTTAAAGTAGAATGAGAGCGTTCCAATGCTCCATTTGTTTGTGGGTGATACACAGTTGTTTTCAAATGTTTTATTTTAAATAGTTTTGTAAGATGTTTCATTAAATGGCTTGTGAATTGAACACCTTGATCCGTGAGGATTGATTTAGGTATTCCGTAGTGAGAAAAGAATTTAACTAAACAATCAGCAACAGTTTCTGTTTCTGTAGAGCTAACCGCATAGGCTTGAGAGAATTTAGTAAGGTCGTCTTGGAAGGTGACGATGTACTTATTAGATGAAGCAGTTTCGCTAAGTGGTCCGACTATGTCGACCGCGATTCTTTCGAAAGCTTCTGTAGAAGTCGTCGTTATTTCCATTGGAGCTTTGTATGCTCGTCTATCAGTTTTATTTTTCTGACAGTGGATACAATTTTTAACATAATTTTCTATATCATCTTTCATTTTTTCCCATCGGTATCTTTCTTTGATCCGACTATAGGTTCTGAAGAAACCTGGATGTCCGGCCATAGGGCTATCGTGACATTCCTTTAAAATTACGGGAATTTGTGAAATTGAAGGGTTTATAATTTTATTGTGGTGAATGTTGATTTTAATTTTTAAATTTCTAAAAAGATATTGGATGATTTCTTTAATTTTTATAAAAGGAATAGAATCAAAAGGGTTTACAAAGTTTGGTAACGTAATTTCAGTTACATGTTTTTCAATGAGTTTAGACCTCAAGTTTTTTAGTGTTAAGAAAATATCTTTAGGAGTTGCTTTGTCGAAATAATGAGTTTTAGTAAAGCAATGAAAGTAAGATTTTTTATTATCTAAAGATTTGGATTCATGTATACTATATAAAGTTTTTGGTGATTCTAAAAGTTCATCAGTGTCTGAACAGTTTAATAATATTTCAGCACAGAAAGGGTTTTGATCATCTAGATCAGTTGAAGTTGGATATGCCAAATTTTTAGACATATTATTAATAAAGAATAAATCGAGTTCATTAAAACTAAATATATTTGGTTCATTATTATTTGAATAAAATCTTAAATAATTTTCGTAAGTGTCGTTATTAGTATTATTATCTTCTAGAGGTGATGTACTATCATCAAAATTATTTTCTATTTCTAAGTTATTCGTTGATAAATTATTTAGACAAGTTTCTAAATCATCGACATTTATTTCGTCGAAACATGGTTCATTTAAGAGTTCGTTAATATCTGGAGAGGGTGAATTTTCCTCTTCGGTTATCATATTTATAGGAATACGAGACAAACAATCGGCATTAGAATTAATTCTACCTGGTTTGTATTCAATTTCGTATTCGTATTCTTCTAATTTTAATCGCCAGCGTAACAGTTTGCTACTGGGATTGGTAACATTCATTAACCATTTTAGTGGTCTATGATCAGTATAAATTTTAAATTTTCTTCCAAAAATATATGGACGGAAGTGTCCAACAGCCCAAACAATGGCTAAAAGTTCTTTTCAGAGGTACTGTAATTACCTTCTGCATTATTTAAAGTTCTGGACGCATAAGATATTGGTAAATCTTCTCCAATTTTTCCTTGACTCAAAATTGCACCTATTGCATAATTTGAGGCGTCAGTAGTTAGAACGAATTCTTTCGTGAAATCAGGGTATTGTAAGATAGGATAGGACGTTAATTTTTCTTTTAAAGTATCGAAAGCATTTTGCTGTTCGGTTTTCCAATTATATTTTATGTCTTTCTTTAAGAGACTAGTTAAGGGTTTTGTAATTTTACTGAAGTTTTCAATGAATCTTCGGTAATAACCAGCTAAACCTAAGAATGATTTAATTTCTTGAGGATTCCTGGGAATAGGAAATTCAGAGACTGCTTTGATTTTATCTGGATTAGGAGTAACACCTTCGTTAGAAATTAAATGACCTAGATAAGTAACTTCTTTTCTCATGAAATGGCACTTATCTGGTTGAATTTTTAAGTTATTGTCAGCAAGTCTTTGAAATATAGCTGTAAGTTTTTTCGCGTGATCTTCTATAGAATTTGCATATATGACGATGTCGTCTAAATAAACGAAACAATATAATCCTTGTAATCCAATTAATGCGTTATTCATCAGTCTTTGAAAAGTCGCTGGAGCCGTCTTCAGGCCAAAAGGCATACGGGTATATTCATAATGTCCATTGGGAGTTGAAAAAGCAGTTTTTGGAATATCATCTTCATGCATAGGAATTTGATGAAATCCACTTACAAGATCTAGTGTTGTGAAATATCGACAATGACCTAATTGATCTAAAATATCGACAATGTGAGGTAAAGGAAAAGCGTCGCCCGCAGATACATCATTGAGCTTGCGATAGTCTACGACTATTCTCCATTTAGGTTTTCCTGAGGAATCATTTTTCTTTGGTACAACCCATATAGGAGCTGACCATGGTGAAACACTAGGTTGGATAATACCGTCTTGTAACATTTTGTCTATTTGTTTGTTAACTTCTTCTTTATGTATTTCAGGGTATCTATAATTTTTTGAATGAACTGGACTTTCAGTATTTGTTACTATTCGATGTTTAATAGCATCGGTTGCCGTAAGTTTGTCGCCTTCGAGATAAAATATTGAATTATAATCGTCACAAATATCTAATAAAGAGTTTATTTCTTCCGAGTTTAGATGATCGATACAAATTTGATCGCGAATTAATTTTTTACGTTTTTTACCATCATCATTAGAATTTTGATTAAAATGGTAAACATTTTCTGGAATAGGATCTAAATAGATTTTCATATAATTTATATCAACATATTCGTCTGTTGAATTTAAAATAGTACAATACGATTTATTATTCGTATTTACTTCAGTTATAGCATTAGCTAAATATACACCTTCGATAGGTATTTTTACATCAATTATCCCTTCTTTAATTTCAGGGTTTAAAATATCAACTTGTATAAGAGTTTCTGATCTAGGAGATAAGGTATATATAGGAGTCAAATGCTCATTAGGATCAGAAATATGTAATTTTATACTAGAATCGTTTATTCGTAGTACATTATTTTTATAGTCGATTTTAGCATTTTTGCTTTCAAAAAAGTCGTTCCCCAAAATTCCATCGTATCCAAGGTTTAAAAATTCACTATCCATCACGTGGAATTCATGAATAATAGTTTCATAACAGAAACTTAATTTAATTAAAACAATTCCATTAGATTCAATCGAAGTTTTCGATCTACTTATGCCATTTATCTCTATAATTTTGCCCGAATTTACGGAAGTACCTTCGCCAAGACAGTGAGTCTTGATGAGGGATACGGCTGCTCCTGTGTCGACAAGAAAATGTCTTTTAATAATAGTACCATTTGAAGGTATTTGAAAAATCACATGACGCAACGTATCAGATTGAGATGGCGAATAATTAATAATTTTATTAATTTTTTCATTTTCATTTTTAATTTTATTTGATGTTAATATGGAACGTTTGAATACTCCTGAGCCTAGCTCGTGACTTACAATAGATCGGCTCGCGGATCTACTGCAGATCTGGAGTTTAAATGATTTATTTTAGAATCATTTTTCCTTGGTAGGGAAGACGAATTGGGAGTTGCAGAGATGTTAGGATTTGGATTTTCATTTTTTAATTTTAATATTCTGCAATCCTCTATTAAGTGACCAGGTTTTTTACAATACCTGCACATTTTATTATTATAATTTTGTCCCGAATTTGGACTAAATGTTTTATTATAGTTATTATTATAACTTGGTCCCGAATTTGGGTTATAAGATTTGTTAAAATTATTCTTATTATTTTTTACGAACATAACTTTTCGTTTATCGAAGTTAGAGTTATTATTATGATTTTTATTTTTAAAACAGTTATAATTATTATGTCCCGATTTTCCACATATCGTACATGTTTTTCTATTATTATGACTGTTTTTAGAAGAATTCAAGAGTTTATTTATTCTTTCTTCTTCTAAGGAAATTGTGAAAGCTTCGTTAAGGTCTTTCGGATTACGCGATCGCAATATCGTTGCGATAGACGGGTTTGTTCCGTACATAAATGTTTGCATACCAAGTTCTTGTATGCTGGCTGTTCTGCCTAACATTTCTAAAGGATCTTTATTATTTTGGTTAATTGATACTAGAAGGTTTTTAATGCACTTTTCAATTCGTAAAATATATTGAGATACGCTTTCGTTGTGAAATTGTTTACAATTTTGTAACTCAAGTAATAAGTGTGCATAATGTTTACGCTCACCAAATGATCTTTTCAAGAGATCTTTTAAATCAGACCAACTATTGGTGACATGGTTGGCACAGATAACTTCTGCTTGGCCTTCCAATGAAGTTAAAATGAATAACAGTAAGGTATTTTGTTGATTAGGTGCAGCTAGCGCCACAGCTCTATCACAATTAGTTAAAAATGCACAGAGTTTATCTCTATTTCCATCGTAAGGTTTAATAAATTTAAATAAAATAGGTAATGGTAAAATTGTTTCGTACGAGGAAGAAGTAGTTGGTGTGCCATTCATTTTGAAATGATTTTTAGTATTTTTTATTAAAGAAAATGAAATTTAATTTTACGAGAATTAATTTAATGAATTTTTAACTTTACGCGAATTAATTGAATTAATTTTTAATTTTACGCGAATTTATTAAATGAATTTTTAACTTTACGCGAATTAATTGAATGAATTTTAATTTTACGAGGATTTATTGAATGAATTTTAATAAAATGTAATATTTGAAATTGTTAAATTTATTATTACGCGTTGTAAAAGAATAAAAGTATTTACTTTAAAAGTAAATAAATTTAGAAATTTAGATATTCACTAATACACGGTTCACGGTGTATATAGTGTGAAGAAAATACACTAATTGTCAAAGTTGAAAGGATTGGGAAAGAATAGGATAAAATTCTATTGGACAAAAATTTTTATGTACTCACAGTAGAAGAAGGACGAGTTGCCAATTCATACTGCAGTGAAGTGAAGTGAAGTTCTTGATGTTCGTCGTCGGAGTTGACACGATTGGATCCTTGGCTGCTTGAAGAACTGAAGTTCACCGTAGATGTTGTTTGTCGCTCGAGGCTTCCCGCGATCTACGTTGTTGCCGGTTTCTTCTCTTCTCCAGGTTACGTCGATGTTGTGAGGTTGACTTCAGGTTGAGCCGTCCCTGCTTTCCGAGGAAAGATTTCTCCGAGGAGAATATCCGCCAGACTTGTCGTCGGTGTCCTGATGAAGATGGAGTCTTCCGTCGTCACAGAAGTTCCTTTTTGATGAAGAATGTAATCAATCTGCTATCCCGCTTCTGACACCAATTTGCTACGACCCTCGGTTGAGGACGCAGTAAATAATTATTCAACTCTTGCGCGGCGAGTAATGATCAAGATCTCTTCGTATGGGTAGTAGTGTATATCTGAATAATGTATCTGCAGATGGAATGTATTGAAGATCTGCAGATGGAATTTATTGAAGATCTGCAGATGGTTGTAGATAATTATACGAGTATCTGGAGGTAGTAGTAGAAGGTGGAAGTTCCATAGAATAATAACTTATATATTTTATACAATATATATTTATTTAAAGAAGACTTATAATATTTGCTTAATTAACTTATAAGTACAATAGAAAATAGACAATGACAATAATGAAGAAGGACAGCGTGAAGACTGTACTTGGAGATGTTAAAATGTGAACTGAGAGGAACGGCTTGTTCCCGTTTATATTCTATTCTAGTATCCCGGATTGTGGGAAATTTCATAGAGTTAAGCTCAATGGCTTGCGTAACAAATCGATAATGAGTTTACTTAATTGGTTATCTAAAATAATGCATTTATTTGAAAACGCCGAAATGCACAAAGAATTTACGCTTGATTTAAGCCAATGGCAGGGATTATAACATTATGAAGGGTTGACGTTAATGGCGCTTGATTTATAGCAAGGGCTGGGAATATAACAATATCATGCAGCTACTACACTCTTTGTCAGGATTATTAATTTAAAAAATATATCCATGGAATAATATAATATAAGTAAGGTGCTGGGAGACTGGCGCCGGTTACAGGGCGGCAAACGGCCGGTTATTTCAACGAGGTGATACACATGTACCGGCTGCCGGGCGGTTTTCGCAGTGGATATTGTGTTTCCGCAGTACTGTCTGGGTGCTGTACGAGTTAATTCGGTGGTGCGTTGGAATTGGTTTGAAATTTAAAAAAAAAAGAAAAAACTACGTGGATGAGTTACAAATAAATTAATGAAAGTTTCAAAGGAGGCCATATTAAACTGTCTCCGCGTTGATAAAAGTAATTGTTCATCTTTGAACGGAATATTATTTCTTTTGTTACCTTTACGATTGTTATATTGTTTTAACAACCTTATTGATAAGAAAAAAAATAATGCCACCTTATCGTTTTGAACAAGATTTTATATTTTTAAGCAAATTAATAATGATTTTGTCACCGTGTGATAGTTGATATTTGAAAACGACACTATGCTCCCAGCTTGCATGTTGCCGGACGGTCCCGGGCCTGTGCCAGTGTAAGTATGCCACCTTGCGTATATTGCCATACCATCAGCAACGGTCGAAGAAAACCGGCCTGTAACCGGCGGCAGTCTGCTAGCGCCTTTACCATTTAGTTCATTCTGCAAATTCTCCGTAAACCAACCTGCGAGGATACACATATCAGTTTCATGGTTGTTCTTTCTGAAAGACTTGTTTTAATCATATTCTATCCATTGTGGAGGCCCCTCTTAATATGACCTGACATAATCCAACAGCGTTCCTCTTTTTTTCATTGCTCATTTGTCCGATCCTCACATACGGTTTATCTGTTTGATAAGGTAAATTTAAGTTCAGCTTGCACAATTCAATAGTGATTTTTTTACAGAAACTACACACAGGAGGACCTGAGGATTTTTTTATGTATGCCCCACAAGAGTCCCAACTACTCCAAACCGTCTGGAGCCACTGAGACATCACATGGCATCCCCAATTGGGGAATATTGTGTGCTGAAGGTATTGGGGAGGGGAAGTAGAAGGGGAAGAGGAAGGTGGGGAAAACAATTTCCTTCAAGGCTTATATCATCTTTGGGGATGCTGTGTGGAGGGTCTTTTAGAGGATATGAAGAAGTGAATTTGGGTCTTGAGGAGACCCATGTTGTAGGATGGAGGAAACACAGAGGACGGCAGATCATTCCACAGCCGAGCTGTTGAAACAAGAATGAGTCGTAGAAGCGACCCGTTCTCATATGATAAATGTCAACCGTGTGCAAATGTTGGGCGCGCGTTTGGCGTGTTTCCCGACTATGCACCGGTGCCGAAGCATTAAAATACCGGTAGAACAATGGGAGCATTCCCACCTGACGTCTGTGCTCTAAAGATTGCAGTTCGTTTGTTAAGATAGGTGAATCTATCAAACGGACCGCCCGTTTCTGCACAGACTCAAGGGTAATTTTCAGATATTTTGGGGCTCCCGGCCAGGGGTGGCTGCCAAATTCTACAATGGGGCGCACTTGCGATTTGTGCAGGGTCAGCAGTTGTGTACTATTAAATTATCTGCGGGGTCTGTACAATACGCCCAGCTTCTGAGAGGCTAACTTTACTCTAGCTTCGATGGAACACCCATATCTGAGCTGGTCACTTAAGGTTACACCAAGCATATCAATGGAGGGCTTGTTGGGAAGATTGCTTCCTTTAAAGGAGACTAAATTGTCATTTCGATCCCTTTTAGACTTAATCAGACATGATTGGGTCTTTGAAACATTAAATTCGACGAGGTTATTCTTATCCCAAGGGGAGACCCTCTCCAGGTAACCGCCCATTCTCTGCTTTAAAGCCCTCCGAGCCGTTGGAATTTGTGTGCCATTTGGAGGCAAATATTTGATACAGTCACTTGCAGTTTTGTTTTCGATTGTATTTTGTTGTCGGATTTATATAAAATCCATATACTAGGTGTATAGCATTTACCACGAAACTTATTATTTCGGGTTTTTTAATCGTTCTTCAATAAAAACCTATTTTTTCTGAAACCCCGTTCTGTCTGAAAATCTTGTTTCTGAAATATTTGTTTTATCTGAACAAACTTTAAAAAAATAAAATAATCCCGAAAAAAACTGATTATGTTTTTAAATAGTTTAGTTCTTAAATAGACTTGTTCTCAAATAGACTTGTTCTTATATAGACTTGTTCTTAAATAGACTTGTTCTTAAATAGGCTTGTCCGCTACTGCAGAATGTGTTTCGGTCTTTTAACAAGATCTCTGTTGAATTCGTGTTATCAATTTCAATTGCAAGATAGCGCTGTAGGTCATTACGTACTCCTATCAAATGCGTTGGCGTACATCACTCGTATCCGTTTCCTCTTATTGTTGAAAATAACAACACCGAAAGTGTTGCATTACTTTTAAATTGTTCTAAATGAATGGCCAAGTGCCGCGCTCTCCGACGCCTAGAACCATAAAATCAGGAGATTGACAACTTTTATCTCAAAGGATGTTCAAATTCACATGTTATAATATACATTTTTTTATTATCTTTCTTTTTTTTTATAACAAGGTAAGAAATGTTATCCTCACTGGGATTTCATGTGCTGAGGATTTCATTTAGATAATGATAAATAAAATTATTTTAATTTGATGAATTTACCGAAAAATTATGAGTCATTAGTGCCGTTGAGTGATTTCTGTGTCAGTCTGTATTTGGTGTTAATATATTTTCTATTTCAGATCTCCCTATGTACCGTATCCAGCGTTTTATTTGGGTTTTAAAAGTATTAATGTTTTTGTGATTTTTGAGGGAGAGTGTGCTATGTACGGGTATATATGAGTATACATATATATATTTTTTAATGGTCCGACAAGTCCGACAATATATGAGTACATGTACCTTTTTTAAAAGAAAATCAAAAATTCTCGTGTTACGAATAACCTGACAATATTTTAAAATCTCCTACTACAATCTCAGCAAGCGGAAGACATTTGCTTGTGTCGTGATGGAGGACTTTAGAGCCGAAGAATTAAGTTATATTAAGTCAAGATAAATAAGAAAAAAATAGTTATCCCGAAAACCTAATCCAACATAACCTAATTAACTATTACTATTTTTATTTTTTTATTTAAAAACCATCAATGGTAAATTAGTTACCTTAGATAAGAATTTCAGGCTAGGTTTTTTTTCATAATTTTTATGGTTATATATCACTTTGTGCACAGTGTACCGAATCATGTGTGTTGAATAATCTCGTCATCAGGAGAAACACGGCGGGTATAGAAGTTGATATGATAACTCAATGGTTAGTGCCTCAACAGCGGAACATTCCAAGTAAAATTCCCAGACGCAGAAAAACATCTTTATTATTTTTTTATAGTTAATATGATCAACGTTTTAAAATATTGCTTCGATGCTTGATGTAATATCGGTGGGTAGAATGCATGGCTAGCAGTCGGACGGGTTGAATTCGAGCGGGTAGGAGGTCACTCACTTGAAGAGTAATCTCTTTTGCAACACATGTTAATTAATACGCTGAGTGAATTATTTATTTTTTACATGAATACCGCACAAGAGTCCCACCTGCTCCCAGCCGTCTGGAGCCAATGAGACTATGGCATCCCCAATTGTGGAATGTTGCGAGGCTAAAAATAGTGGGGAGGGGAAGGAAAAGGAGTAGAGGAAGGTGGTAAAATACCTGACTATTCAGATCTGGTCACCAAACACGGCTAAAAGCCATTTCAAGCAACGTTTCAATTCTGAATAGTGGTCTTTCACCAGCGCGATGCTGAGAGTATCTTCCACTCTGGAACGTGCGCAAATATACTGTATATTCTTTTTTAATTAATTAGTAGTGAAACAGCACAAATTAATTAAATAACATTTACTTGCGCACGCCGGGATTTGAACCCGCGGCCTTCGGATTCGTAGTCGAGAGCCTTACCCCTCGAGCAATAGTAATAAGTACTACACATCTTAGGATTTACAGCATCTTATGTTATTTATAAAATACATTTTAGATTCACTTTATTTTGTGCACAAAAGACGCATTGCCATCTAAATGTTGAGAATCAAGAAGTTTCATTTCGTACCTACGTCTTTTGCTTCATTGAAATTTTATTCCAAGTTGATTTATGACAAAGGTAGGTGCTATACATAGAACTAAGATCGGAGTGCTGTCGTAATGGGAACATAGAAACATGTGTTAAGCCTTCAACATTGGCGTGGTGATTTAAAAAAAATACTTCTTCACGATTCCAAGTGATTATTTAAAATATTATGTAAATTCTCGTCACACCTTCTTTATTATTAACACTAAATAATCATAAATAACATTATAAAAAAAAATCATTATTATTTATTAAAAAGTTTTTTTATAAGTAGGTACATATTTATTTAAATCATTGGTGTTTACTTAAAACTATTTTTCCTACGTTAATTACATTAGTATATTGCAAAAAACATTATTGTAGCAAATGATTACATCACAACGTATCCGTAATATTATTCATAAATAAATACTTAGAATATAAAATGATTATTTACAATGCATTCCTTAAAAGTTAATTGTGGAATAAATTAAAGATATTTTTTCTTGTAAATTGTTTTTGTGTTCAATTTTTTGTCTTAATATTTTGTCTTAATTTGTAATTTTCATGAGGCATTGTATCTTTTATGTGAGGATTAGTTAAAACATCAAAGAGCCACACCTACGGTTACTGTCTATCTACGTATTACGGATTTGTATTAATTCACACATGTTTAGCGTAACATCCTTGGAAGTTAAAATTGAACTTGTACTTGAATCAGAATTTGCAAGTGAATCACGTTACTATTTATTAGATAATTTGACGGCTTCACGTTTTCGTGAATGCATTCATAAAATATAATCGGCGTCTCGAGTCAGTCATCACTTAATAAATCAATAGACAACGGCTCCGATAGATGGAAAAAAATGTGGTAGTGATGGATATACAGGAGATACGAATGTCTGTTTGTTTACAGACAATATTAATTTGAATTTAAATAATCGAGTTGGGGTTTGAATTTATGTTTCTCTTTTTAATTAGACGCTTCTTATTGTCGAAAACTGTTTTAGCATTTATTTTCTACACATAATATAAGAGATTTATTCGAAACATCTGTCGATTGTACAAATTAATGTTTCATAAAAGGAAGTTTAGATAAATCCCACACTACTAGTATTGCTTTTCTCAAATGAAACACATTGTAATTTAAAAACAAATTAAACTGTTAAATTTTGAGGTTAAGTAACGCGTTATTAAATTCAAATTTTACAGATAGGCGTGCCGTTATGTTTCGAAATAAGATATATGTAATTTAGGTGGTGTTAACGCAGTTTTTATTATATTTTAATTTCGCTAAATAGAACAATGAAAATTACTTATTTCCGTAGATTTTTCACAAATGACTATATTAATAAGGGTGTAACCAAAGCAGAAAAAATCTCATAAATAATAACAACGCGTAAGCACGTTTTGGTTGCCAAGGTCAATCGTGACTCCTATTCGTGGAAGGATAACAGGTTGTTAATTGCCATTGTCTGGTCGGTCGAACTCTGACCAAAAAAATACTAAATAAACGTATGTTGAGGTTGTACAGTATTCATACCATTTTTCTATTGAATTGCATAACACAATCTACGGACATGACCATCATGGAAGGTCAGTTGAAAGTCAGAAGGTCATCGTCATCATCAAGTGATGTATCATGATTGTATACATGATTATCGTACG
The DNA here is from genome assembly GCA_022606495.2 of Halesus radiatus. Classification (NCBI taxonomy): domain Eukaryota; kingdom Metazoa; phylum Arthropoda; class Insecta; order Trichoptera; family Limnephilidae; genus Halesus; species Halesus radiatus. The sequence continues at coordinate 9,869 of JAHDVE020008823.1, read as the reverse complement.
TGTACCTATTAGATTCAACGAAATCTCAAGGTGTCTATCCTAATATTTATGCTTTTGCCTAAGAACCTTAACAATGTATCCGTTTTATCATTGTCCAAGGAAGTAATAAAAAAAACATCAGCTCTGTCAAATTATAAATCAAAAATCGTGATTCGTGAATTGAGAAGTTTACGGCAAAGTCTTTTATTCGGTTGAATCCAACATCTTCGCGAGGTTTCTGTCGTGAGAGGCGGGTTATTAACCATTTATTCTAATCTAAAGGAGAATTCCAACATGCATAGTTGTTCTTTCAAAGATAACAATGCAAACCGTGATACTTAAAGAAAATCAATTTTGATTTCCTCATTGAAAAGAATCAATAATTTATGCTTTCACGTGAACTACCTATTTATTGCCATTGTTGTAAACTGTGGCGAAAAACGTCGGAACGTCTTACGTAATATACCTTCATTATGGTTTCATTCCATCCAATAAGTCTAGAATAGTGATGCAAAACCCGGTTGGATAATAAAATAATATAATAAAAATTTGGCAGTAACTCTGGCGAAAAAAAACAGTGGTGGGACAAAATTGTTAAATATTTGAAAAAATAGGTTTGATTTGTGAACAAGTTATAGTAGCAATGGCAGTGGCGGCTCGTGATTTTTGAGTGAGCTAGAGTGCTAAGATTGAAAAATACGACATTATTGATGTTGTTAAAGCTGAAAACTTTTTTTTTCTTTCAAAATTTCAATTTTTTGCATGGAGATTTAGATGGCCCCACCTACCAACAACATCAATAATGTCGTATTTTTCAATCTTAGCACTCTAGCTCACTCAAAAGACACGAGCCGCCACTGAGCAATGGAGTAAATCGAATCTGAATGGTCTCTATTAAAAATATGATAACCGTATAAAACAGAACATTTACAAAATAATAGGTGAGTTTAGGTTTTTTTTGCTTTTCTCATATGTTCTGTTTTGTCATGGAACCAAACCAAACATTGAAAATTTTCTTGTATTCGGCAAGGCGCTTTCGTAAAGATACCATTTTATAAAATTTTCGTGACTAAATTTTGTTTCCGAACGACCAAAATTTAAACAGCATGTATTGGTTTGACCTTGGGCCTAGCACAATAATAGCCTGCTCCGATTTGCTTGTGCTTTCGTTATCTGGTTTATCAAATGGTGACCGTTTTAGAAAACACAAAAAGGTTACCCGATCAACTTATATGTGAATTAAAAAAAAAAAGAAAGTTAATTCGTGATATGCCTTATAAAGATTTTGTATAAATTTATAATGAAATGCAATTTTTATTTGGGTACCTAGTCATTTGGTTTTGGTTTACAATATATACCTACTACCGACAGTTGGAATTCTTGAACGGTAGTCACATTTAAAAAAAAATCTGCATTAGCGATGTCATCGACTGCAAAGTTAACCATGTCAAGCTGTGCGAACAAATTGAACATGGATAAATATTGGCCCACCAGATAAAAAGGTTGTGCATCACTGCTCTAGAAGGTATATAATTACTGCACGTTTGACCAAAAATAGCAAATAAGTTTAGACACTCTTTGTTATTCTATTAAATGCGTTGCTTTGGGTATTATCGTGTTCATTCTTGGGCGTTTTTTTATAACCTAATTTCATTTCGTTTTTATTTTCTATTACTTATTCGCCTTCAAGTTAGTTTTACTTTATTTCAATCAGAAAATCGACCATCTATCAAATTATATTAAGGAATGTAGATATGCAGTGGCGTGCAGTATTTTGTACATTTTAGCGATTATCATGAATAAAGGCTTATGGTTGGTATCTTCGGATTTTTCAATTTGTCTGAATATATTATGTTGGAATTAAACGTTAATTGAGGAACTGTTATAAACATTTTCGATTGTTGGAGACATGCCACTGCACGTGTGCGCTGTGTGTAGTATATTGTAAAGAGACAGATTACATAAAGAGATAAAAAGTTAAGTTTATCATGTTCATAATATTATTTGATACATTAAAATTACCACAGTTTTTCCTTTACTTTAATTTTGTACATACAAATTTCACTTTTTTGTGTTTCTGATAATTCACGAAACATTCAGTCTCTCATGTCGAAAGCTCCTTCCACAGTGGGATCCATGTGATGTCCACCGATTGGTATTATAGCGGAGCAGTTGGGCATCCTGTTGAAAATAATTATATGTTTTCAGAAATCGGTTAACTTTTACATTGAAAATGCTCCTACCGACAGGAAAATAAGAATTGGCAAACAATAAAAGTATGCGAGAAAAAGTGTATCTTAGACACGTCTATAAAACTATATAATCCCAATTACTGGCGATGCGTAGACCCACTAACAGGTTTGGGGGAGCCTTGTTCTCTGTCAAATTTAAATGGCCTATATGACAATAATTCATGTGACCATTATCCAATATATCCGAAAAGAACTCTTTAAGTATGAAAAATATAGGTATTGGTGTCTAGTAATTTATTACTATGCTTGATCACGACAGCCATATGTCCTACTGCGAGATTTCATAAATAAAAACTAATAATAATAGTTCTCATTCTTAGAAGGGAAACTGCAGCTGCATACAGGTTAGTTATGATTTTTTTTTTAAATCTTCTCATAAAATTCACGGCACACCATTCATTGCCAGTCCTGGAGTTTCAATGGAATTCCAATAGGGGCGACAGCTTTATTGCTATTAAAATAGGTAGAACTAGTTTTAAAATGTTTAGATACTCACGACAGACGCTGCAGTTGGATTCATCACTATCGTCCCCACATCCGTCCCTACCAGAGCACGCCACTGCTGTGGATCGACACCTCCCATTAGCGCAGCGGAGTGGGCATTGCTCACCCTCGGTGAAACTAAACAAAAATTAACAACGTAATTACACCTTATAAAAAAAAATTACTCATACTTGAGAGCTTTTTTTTAGTTTGCAGAAACTACACCAGGGCTGGGCAAAATTTTTAATAGGAATTCCAAATTAAGAATTTACCTTCTATGAATGAACAGTAGAATAGAAATATTGTGATTTGGTAAAAATAGCAAAATGAGCAGATGTTTGATATTTCCCATTTATTATATACATTTTAAATAATCTTTTTAACTATCCACAATCCTATTTTTTTTTCTCTTTTTTCTTTATCGATATATTGAACTATAATTTTATGTATTTATAAACTTTTACATCATGAATTATGTGCTTTTTTATGTTATTCGAAATTTAATAACACGTTGCTTTTTTTCACCATGTCATGCATTTATATATCATGTGTTATACAATCATATACTTACTATGCATCATATACATTTTCTTATCTACTACTTAAAAAAAATCTAATTCAATTAAAATATATTTTTAAAGTATGTAAAATCATATTAAGGCATTAATAATTAATAATAAATAAATAATTTTAATATTAATATTTCCAATAACTTCCATTAATTTAGTAAGAGCAGTAGATTTAATTCAGAGTATCTATCGAAATTTCAAAGAGGGCGTCAAATCCGACTGATTCATTCGTGGTGAAATTGCGAAATGTGTGTAACTTTGCCAAACTTCTACTTCTAATGAATGAATCTTTAGAAAACTGGAATTTAATATTCATAAAACGGTCTGAAATTTTTAACCCATTTTTAATTCAAATGCGCTAGTAACTCTCATCATCTGAGATTACAAAGAATGACAATACAATTACCATACTTTCTTGAATCCGAAAAATCACTTTTATATTTATTTCTATTTAATTTTTTTTTTGGGTAAATATGCATTTGTATAATATACATTTGGATAAATTAGATTATTTATTACTTTGTTGCATTAACCAGTGAAGTTTCCGCTAACAATTTTTTTATAAAAAATATGAAAAATATTCGTAATATGGATAAAAAAAAAAAACATTTTAACAGTGAAATTGAAAAATAATTCAATAAAACAAATAAATATCTATTAATTGATAAACTAAAGTTCTTTAAAACTTAAGACAAGATTTTTGTGCATAGTGCAAAGGGTAACAATTATTATTTTTATAAACAATAATTATTAATCTAAAACACTCATCCAAATTGAAAAAACCTTCCGAGCAAAGATAAATGTCGCTGGCAGGACTCGAACCCGCACCCTTCTAATGTCCGGTCAGATGCTCTACCGTTGAGCTACGTCGGCTTATCGTGAAAAATATAATAAAAAAAACAGCAATTATTGAATGAAATACTAGTATATATTGATTAACTTGGCGGGTTTGCGATAAGCCGACGTAGCTCAACGGTAGAGCATCTGACCGGACATTAGAAGGGTGCGGGTTCGAGTCCTGCCGGCGACATTTATATTTGCTCGGAAGGTTTTTTCAATTTGGATGAGTGTTTTAGATTAATAATTATTGTTTATAAAAAAAAAAAAAATATATATCTATTCAACCAGCTTCTAAAGAACACTATATAAAATAAATTTCAAATATGTGCATAAATAACGTTAAATCTAACTAACATAAATCTGTATCTCTATATATAAAAATGAATGTTTGTCTATCTGTCTGTCCTCGATTTTCTCGAAAATTACTAGACCGGCTTCGCTGAAAATATCATAGTTTGTTTTTATTAGTACCGGAAAGGTTTAAAGAGTAGTTTTAATGAAATCCAATATGCAAAACTGTCGCTATAACATTTTAAAATTAGTATGAAAAACATCGAACCCTTCACGTTTTATTTAGGTTAGCCCACAGATATACCACTCTGGTTAGCCGAAGATTAGATATTAAAAAGAAGGTTTGTTTTGTAGAATATTTTAAAAATGGAAAATACAAGTACATAGACACCTACTTAAGAACTTTATTATTTAGACACATTTAAAAAAAAAAATGTTTGGATTGAAATAAAATTTTAAAATAAGTGTATCTTTGTTTAGAGATAGTAATAGTCGTCACAAGGTATTACTTTCGCTGTCAAATCGCTTATGGCACTCAAACAATAAGCAAGAATTCACAACTTCATAAGTTTACTAAAAAAAAAATTAAAAATTATGAGGAAGGCCGGGTACACATCGGCTAGTAGTATATATATAAAAGGAAAATTATAAAATAATGATACTGAGAAAATAATATAGATTAACTTAACGATCTATAATGCACAGCGAGGGTAGGGATAAATGTAATATTGCAATTTCATTTTTTCTGTTATGGATTTATTATGTCATGGTATAATACAATAATCTATTTATGCCGCATTTGACCTGCGGGCCGCTTTTTTCTCACTCCTGCACTGCGCCTTACATAGGTACATTTTTTAATAATTTTTGCATAATTTAATACTTTTTATCCATCATAATTACACCGAGTTTGAGGCACACTGGAGTCGGGCGTGGAGTCGTGGAATGGAAGTTTAAAATCAACTTATTGACTAATGTTCAATGCAGTTATTTAGTAATTAAGGTGAAGGTTTTTTTAAGTTTTTTTTTTAAAACCCATAAAATAAATTAAGTTCGGTTATATTTATTTGAAGCTATTAATTTGCCATTATGTTGATAAGAATTTATAAAATTTAAAATGGAAGGATTATATATCACGATAAAATTATGCTACGATATATTATATCGTGATATTTATTGCCGATATATATATATAAAAAAAAAAATATATATATATATATATCAATCATATTTGTAATTTAGTAGGTGTTTTTGTTGTTCCAGGATTTTCCCGAATTTTTCATGTTTAACTTTACTTGATTTTACCCGGATACTCGTATGTTTGGAAATCATTTTCAAATTACATTGCCCTTGATATGGTAGAAAACTCTCATCATTCACTGTAGACAACCTGTTGGCCATTAGAAAAAAAAATAATTGCACATACAACAACAGTGACTCTAGAAAAATACTTTTCATCATTATAAACTGTATTTTTAACAAATATTTCCATTTAGAAAACAAATATCACCTTTTATTTAAGTGTATCGGGTGAATACCGAAATACGAGTATATCCGATAATTATACAGTTTCGAACCCCGATATAAAGTATATCCTTTTGAAATCAAATAATTATAATAAAAATTGAAAATCGTTAATAATAATATCATATAATATATAGCGCCATCTGTTGAAAGCAATATAAAGCCAGTACAATGCTGCGTCAGCATTCTAACAAAGCCTTATCGAGTTTTCCATTACCGACATGGTAGGAATCTGCCAAGAATCACGCAGAATTTCTATACCGACATAGCAGGAATCTGATAAGAATCAGCTACGAATCCATTACCGACATAGTAGGAAACTGCTTAGAATTGGTTTGTTACCTGGTATGACCATTGCAGAGATGCGGTGGTTCATCGGATCCGTCCTCACAGGTAAGTATGGAATTGCAGAACTCGTGTTCGGGGATGCACCTCCCGTTGTCGCATTGGAAGGTAAACTTCGGGCATCTGTAACAAGAGAATAGTACACACAATAATAACCTGATGATTGTTACCTAGTCAACGAATATACATAATATCAGTGGCGGGCATTGCTCTATGATCAAAGGTAGGCTGTGTGTAATTTTTCAAATGGGGCAATGACATTACAAAGTTGGGGTAAGAAATTGTGCGTTGAATATTTGACAACTGCAATACATCTTCCACTGATTGTTGTGGTCAACTGAATAAATGACCCTACCAAATTCAAGGGAAAATGACAGTTTCATCAGATATTTATAGTTTTTTTTAATAATATCTTTTTTTTTTTTAAAGTATACAATAATCCCAAGAGTTAAGAAACTCACTGGGATCATATGCAGGACCATAGAACAATTTTTGGAAAATAGTATTATACATTACGTAACATTTAAAAGACGTGATTAAGTAAATAATTAAAAATGTTCAATTTATTTTTTATAACTTATTGAAGTTTGTAAACCTCATTGTAATATTTTAATCATTGAAGAAGATAATATTAACACATCCCAAATGAACCACGAAACCGAAAAAACAACAGAAATTAAAAAGATTTCAGTCGCATCTGAAAAATAAATGTACCTTAAATTCAGATCTTTCACATTGGCTTGCATTTTTAATCTAGCTAATTTAATTTCTTTTTATGGTTAAGGTAGGCTTTTCTTGGGGTTTCTTTTCAGCCTTTATGGACTGCACGCCACTGCATAATACATATATTGTTAAGAGTCGTGACTCTGTGCGCATTGGCTCGTTTGCAAGTTTCAAGATGTGTACTTTATGGCTTTAATCCGTGTCTCTGGTGAAAGGTCATGCGACGGACTATGCCTTCTGGGTAAACGTGAATCATGACAGATCATTTACTGCTTTCCATATTCTCCATTAGGCACAGGGTGGGTCTAATGGATGAGTTCTCAGAACTCAATATTACGGTGCTAATAAATTAGGATTATATCAAGAATAGCATTGAGCTTTAATAATGCTGTTGTTGAATGTGCATTTACCACCGATCAAAGAATGGATAGACATGAACCTACGTGAATTCTTCGTCCCATTTCTCACGGCTCGACTGGTGTCAAATAAGATTCACCCGGTACACCGTGTGTTAAAACATAAAGGTCGCTAAACTGTTTTTATGACTCGAGACTTAAACGCATCGGGAAATTTGAAAAAATGATTTGATGTAATTACTATCGCATATCGTAAGATATATTATGTTAAAAATTAAAATATATGTACTTATGTTACAAAATTTCATGTTACATAGGTATATTTATAATATTAAATTATAACGGTTGTTGAACGTTCCGCGCGGCAAATTATTTGTAAAAAAAAAAATAAAACTGGCAAATGTGAACCCGGCTTTGCTCGGGTTTATTTATTATTTTTTAAATAAAGTTATGAAGTTGTGATTCTTGCTTATCATTTAGGTGCCATAATTGATTTGACTGCAAAAGTAATGCCTTGTAACGAGTATTTCTATCTCTAAACAAAGAAATAAATAAACATTTATATGGAAATTTTATTTCTTTCCTAACATTTAATTTTTCAAAATATACCTAAATAATAAAGTTCTTAAGTAGGTACCTACTTGTGTTTTCCATTTTGACAATACTCTACCCAAACAAACCTTCTTCTTTTGAATATGTAATCTGTGGCTAATAAGAGAATATATCTATTGGCTAACCTCAATACAACATGGCGGCTTCAATGTTTTTCATACTAATTTTAAAACGTTATAGCTTTATATATTGGATTTCATTAAAACTACTCTCTAAACCTTCCCGGCACTAATAAGAACAAACTGTGATATTTTCGGCGAAGCCGGTAGAGTAATATTCGAGAAAATCTACGACACACAGACACAATCATTTTTATATATAGAGAACAATATGTATAGTCCGTATTAATTGTTTTTGTGTTTAATTCGTAGAACCCCATTTAAATATATATATTTTTTAATTTTAATGTAAATCAAATTTAATAATGTTATTATTAAGTTCTGCGAGTATTTTTAGTTTTTATTATTGTGACAGCCATTTCGACGTTTAAGGCCATTTTCAAACGGCGGTTAATCCACATTGTGACGACTTATCCATATGACTTTATTTACTCCCACCCAATTCTAATTTCACGGATTTTTAAAAAATAATGATTAATTATAGGTAAAACTGTATTAGTTAGAAAATCATCAAAATTCTCTATTCTTTGAGGTTTTTACATTTATAATGTGTTTTCTTCGTATTTAAATGACAATGTTTTCTTAATTGATTTATTTAAAACTGTTTTATTGTTTTGATAATGTGAACATGCTGAGAAGTGGTGAATAAATAATTTCCCCTACTTTATTAATTAATATTATGTTACGATCATTAGTTCGTTTATTAATTTCTAATTGTTCAAGTAAATTTAACCCTGTAAAGACCCTTTATTTCTATGTGTAAGGGTTTAGGCTCGTTGTTGTCAAGCGGGATGTGATTATTCACTAAGAGATGTTCTGCGAATTTAAAAAAAAGTACTTTTATTTTTATAACATCATATACGTTATTTGTAAATATGTTATAAAAATACGCCCTAAACATTTTTTTATATAAGCTTGCCTCCTCTCTCTTTAGTATTAACATATCTACTTTTCAAACAATGTTCAATTTCCGCTCGAAGGGTATTGGTGAGTGTTAAAGATAAAACTGCTGATAATGACAACTGATAAAATTCCAGCAAAATGTCATATTTTTGTAAATATTAACCTATGTTGTACTTTATTATGTATATGAAGTTTTTTTAATTCGCGTTCTGAATTTTTTTTCGAAAAAAATCGAAATGAAAATGAAAATCTAATAATCCGGGAACAATAGCACAAAAATCGTTTTATTACTAGGAAAATTCTTTTTCCATGAGTAAAAAATAAAGTTAGGTACCATCTAAATGAGCCTCCAAACTCATTGTACACAAACTATTGAATATGGTTGTAATATAATATGAGTTAATTTTTATAGCGCAGTTTTAAGTGCGTTAAGTAAGTTGTGATAATCGCTTGGCGTTCCACCCTACAGGGCCGTCCCTTTTTTGACATTTAATTCCCTTCGCCCTAATTCACACTTTGCTCCATTGGGAATTTTCTTAATAATTATCGATTGACCAGAAATCAGTACGAATTAGATTTTTTTCTTTCAACTAGAATATAACTTTCTCTTGATGCTTAGTAAAAAAAATATGACATCCATTTTCCTTACTTTCTCTTTTTCGTGGCTCGGCAGTTCCTCTCGTCCTCTCCTCCAGGGCAGTCCGGCTTGCCGTCGCACCGCACGCCCCTCGACAGGCAGTACAGCCGGTTGGGCGGGCCCGTATCTACCGAGACGGACTTGGGTCGCGCGGCCAGCAGCATGGCCACGAGCGCTCCGGCGGGCGAGGCGCGGCGAGGGCAGCGAAACGAACCTCGCGGGCAGCGGGCGCCAGC